>CAUYQV010022620.1:0-23773 GCA_963574575.1 Galagoides demidoff
TTCCATTACAATGTTAAATAGCAATGGGGACAATGGGCAACCTCGCCTGGTTCCTGATCTGAGTGGAAATTATTTCAATTTAACTCCATTGATTACAATATTGGCTGTGGGTTTACTATAGATGGCCTCTATCAACTTGAGAAATGTCCCTTCTATACCAATTTTCTTAAGTGTTCTGATCATGAAGGCATGCTGGATATTATCAAAAGCTTTTTCTACATCAATTGAGAGAATCATATGGTCTTTGTTTTTTTATTTATTTATGTGATGAATTATATTTATAGATTTATGTATGTTGAACCAGCCTTGAGATCCTGGAATAAAACCCACTTGGTCGTGGTGTATAATTTGTTTGATGTGTTGCTGGATTCTGTTTGTTAGGATCTTGTTGAATATTTTCGCATCAATATTCATTAGTGATATTGGTCTATAATTTTCTTTTCTTGTTGGGTCTTTCCTAGTTTGGGAATCAAGGTGATGTTTGCTTCATAGAATGTGTTGGGTAGTATTCTGTCTTTTTCAATAGACCAGGGCTTTTCAATATGCTAGATCATTAACTCTCAAAGTAAACTGACAGTGTGTAGGCAACATGCCCAGTCCTGAGTGAGAACATGGAAGCTCCAAAAGACTAACTAACATTCCCCCAAACCACAGATTGGTTAAGTGGTAGAGCCAAAATTTGTACCCAAGTTTGTTTTATTGTAGATCTTTTCTACATGCTGCTGTACCAAATAGCCCTTTTATTATTTCTTGCCTAAAGTCTTATTATCCCACTGGCCATATTTTTATTTAAGTTAAGTCTTACACTAAATAGAAAGCCTTCTTACTGGCATTGCAGGCATCAACAAGTTAGTTGAAGAAATTGACCTACCAACCAAAGTTGATCTGACCTCTTGGCACCATGTAAATCCACTCTGCCCAGAGGAGTATCACTGGGAGTTCTAAGTTCCACAGCTTCTCTTGCCCCTGAGGCCTTTCTGAGGGGTCTTCTCCTTCTCTCTCCTCTTTTCTCTTGCAGACCCCTGGCACAGGGCCCACCCTGCCTCACGAAACTGTAGTCAAGAATGTAGCATTTTTCCTCCTCTTTCATCCTATTGTCTTCAAAACAATATGAAATCCCTTTGCTTTCTCTATGCCCTAGAGAAAGAGAAGCAGGTGGTCAAAAGGCACACTCCTTGGTCAATTAAACAACAATAGGAAAACTCCCAAAGCTCTGGTGGGCATCATCACTACTGTAATGTGAAGGATACCCTGTCAGACACCTGCCCAGGAGTGTTAAGCTTGGTTTCCTTTTATTCTCATCTCTCCTGTCTTCTCTGGGGAGATAATACCTCCTAGCTTTGCTGAGATTAGTGAAGTTTGCTGGGCAAGAGGCTAGGCTTGGTGTATGGCACACCTGGTTGAGTTTTGGTTCTGCCCCTCTATGACTTTGGCTCTCTGTACCTCAGTTTCCTCCTCCTCCACCTGTGGACAATAGTGACACCTCCCAGGAGGTTGTTATGATGATCAACTGAGAATATATGGGAAAGGTGCTTAGCACCATTCAGGTGCATGGTGAGCAATTGACAAGTGGCATCCAGTAACAATAACGGCCGTCCTGTGGGGAATCCCAAGGGAGCATCTCCAGTCTTTCACTGTTCTCCCCCCACCATCACCACTGGGAGCTTCAATAAAAAGAAATACACCAACCCAGACTCTAGAGTTCAGAATCAATCATTATTCTGCACATTCATGACATGGGGAGAATCATATTCCAAAGATAAATCATTTCAGTCATAGAAAGCACACACACTAACAAGAGATCTAGTGATTGAAGGACTGGAGGGGAGTCCTGTAAAGTGACTGAGGACATAATATATTGCTACCATGTCACTGAGTAAGTTATTGTTGGTGGTTTTTTTCTGAAGGAAGTCAGCAGACAATGGACTGAAAGATTTGTCTGTATTTTTTTCTCTGCCTTTTCTCCTTTCATCTGAGATCAACAGGGCTGCTCTTTGAAGGGCTGGGTTTCTGATCCTGCCGATGAGCTGCAGGTGGCTTTCTCAGCCACTCTGTGGTCATTTATCATTCTCCATTACATAGTTTGCCAAATCCAAGGTGGAAGTTTTGAAACCTTTCCGGCTGATTTACGAGTGTGAAATATGACAGGTACATTGTAGGTCTGAATTTGGAGCCATAGGATAGCCCTGCCTGATTCAAGCATGAACCCACTCAGGTATCTATCAAAACATTTAGAATTTCTAAAGGGGATGATGTCTGCAGACCACCCCAGCAGTCACCCGAACATCAGGAATCATTTATAAATGAACAGCTGTGTTCTCTACACAAAGTAATTGTGTGGGCAGAAACAAAAAAGCATGATCTTCAAAATTTCCCTGGTGAGTGGGATGCTATTTTTGTGATTCCTATAAACATGATTTTTTCCATATTTGTCATACACATTAGTAGGAAAGAATCAAGGAAAACCAGTGAACTCTTTATGAATATTAGATACATTCTGAATTTGTAAACACAGGAGTTCTAGACTATTCCTTTCTTAGGCTGCTCCTTTAGGTTATGATTTAGTAACTAAAAGTATTTACCTGAAGATTTATTAAAATTAACATTATTTTTATATTTTCCCAACTTAATGTTTAGTATATTCTGACTGCAGGCTGATAGGTATTGAGTTCTATGCCAAATATTTTGTTTGGACCCCCTCTGGCCAACAGAACCTCTGTTCTAATGGGCTTATGGAAATGCCCACTGTGTGTGCTACAAGGTAGCAACTAGCCACATGTGAAACCAGGTTTTAAATTTAATTTAAATAAATTTCCATTTTTATTTCAATTGCATGTGGCTAGTGTCTACCTTACTGTAAAGAGCAGGTTTGCACCATTCTGTAGGGGAGATATCAGAGGACCAAGGTGTTCTGGGCTTCACTGAGGACCCATCCTTTCCAGGCCATGAGAAGAACATTGCAGTGTGACCACTAACTCTAACTTTCCAGCCCTGCTCAAGTGTGCCTGGTACAAAGCCTTCTCTGGACCTCCTGGTGCAATGTCTCCAGGAGGCCTCTCGCCTTGGCTTGCAGATGACTATATTCTTGCTATGTCCTCACATGGCTGGTCCCCCTGTGCACACTCTGGCATCTCCTTTTCTCTTTATAGGGTTGCCAATAATATTAGATTAGGGTCCCATCCTTATGGCCTTATAATAAACCTTGATTACTTCTTCAAAGGTATTGAAATACAGTACTTGGATATGTAGTCTGCCAGGAGTTGGGGCTTCAATGTATATTTTTGGAGGCTACCTAATTCAGTGGTTTTCTTTTGAGGGCTTGCGTGTTTCTTCTCCTGTACCTCTGGGAGCTGTCACTAGCTGTGATATCTTGCACTCTGCCTCCTCCAGATCTGTCTGGGTGTTTCAGAGCTGCAACCCTCTTCCAAAGAAGTACAAGAAAATTCAGTCCCTGAATTTGGACTCAGTATCCTAATTTCTTTCCTTCCTCTTCCCAACAATCTCTGAGGAAATTCTATCATCTGCGTCTTCCAATGTTCATTCCTCATATGCTAAAAAAATCTAAATGCTCCTTTCTTTCTGAATAATGTTGGGTTTTCAAATGTTTTCTCAGACAATAATCTATTTTGACTTTGTTCTGTTGGGAGCCAACCCCTTCCTGAAGCTTCAAGACCCACTGCCTGGAAGCCCCGAGGCAGAGAGACTCATGGGGTAAAAAATGTTTGCAGAATTATAACAAAAAGATCTCTTTCACATGTCCAATTATACTTATGCGTAGACATACAGCACCTTCTATGCCATCTCTTCTGCTTCCCTTCAATTTGATGAAATTATTTGTGAATGTTAATGTCAGTATATGTGAATAATTAGTTATATTTTAATTATAAGAATGTCATGTTCTTTAATTGTAATGTTTCACATCCTGAGCAATAGGGATGTCCTTAAGGAGTGTGGAAATAAATGAAAACCAATCAAATATGCTCAGGCAAAGACTCTTTATTCAGAGCTGCTCTTGCAGGAGAGATAGCCACTGTCACTTGCATTTTGGCAGAGACTCAGGTAGGAAGAGGAGCAGAGAAGCTGTAGAGTGAAGGTTGTTGGCACAGGGAAGCTGGGTTGGCCAACTAGGAGCAAAGCATCCTATGTGATTGGTTAGGGGGTGTGTATCTGACTTTCTGTGGATTGTCTTCATTTGAAAGTGGAGACAACATTTAGGGAAGCTATCAGTTACTAATTAAGGCCTGGCTATTTTCAGCCACTTCTTATGGGATTCATTGTTTGGTTTCCTAGACTAGTAGCTAGAGAGGGCAATCTGACATACAGACAGTAAGCTGGCTACCCAGTAGGTTGTTTTTTGGGGGGACCAGTTGCTGCAGGTTGTCAGCCAGTATCTACTTTTATACATGGTCCTGCCATCATCATCTATCTGTTATTTCCTGGGAGTTTGCTAAATTCCCTGCCAGGCACTCGCCTTTCCCTCAAATACCTCCAAGTGATTCAGTGCTGAGCTCTAGAGCAAGCACCTCATGTGGCTCTGACACATAAGAATCATGGGTTTTCTGGTGAACATGGTAGCCCTGTATTTCCAGGTCCCATTGTGTTCCCCTGCCTCCACCCATGCAGTTCTCAAGGTCTGGGCTTACTGATGCCTCCATATCCACACTTGGCTTTTGAAAAGAAGTGCATTTATGTTGTAGGTAGTAACCTATCCAGGTAGTTCGAAATGACCAACAATAAAGGTGGCAATGAACGTGTTTCTCCCATCTGGTCCTATCTATCCCCTGCCCCATCATACCCCAGATTGGCAACCTTTTCCCTCCCCTTCCCTCCCCTCCCCTCCCCTTCCCTTCCCTCCCCTCCTTTCCTTTCTTCCCCTCTTTCTGGCCCTCTCTCTCTCCCTCCCTCCTTCTCCCCCCCCATTTCTTTCTGACAGGGTGCTGTGGCATCATCATAGCTCACTCCAACCTCTAACCTCAAGTGATCCTTCTGCCTCTGCCTCAAAAGTAGCTGGGACAGGTGAACAACATGACACTCAGATAAAGGGCATAAAAGGTGCCAGACTTTTTTCTTTTTTCAATTAAAAAATATTTTTCATGTCTTTTATTAATTTGTATACAATTACTTATCTTCCAGTTTAATGAAGCAGTAAGTTAGACATTTGTCACAATAATGTCCATCAAAGTGGCTAGCCATAAAAAATTTGGCACCACATTCATCTGAAGGACAGATACTCTTTTTTTTTTCTTTCTTTCTTTTTTTTTTTTTTAATTAAATCACAGCTATTTACATTAATGCAGAGTCATGGGGGTACAATGTGTTGCTTTTATATATAATTTGAAATATTTTCATCAAACTGGTTAACATCACCTTCAAGGCATGTTCTTAGTTATTGTTTTAAGACATTTATATACTACATTTAGAAAGTTTCACATGTACCCTTGTAAGAGGCACCCATAGGCATGGTCCTACCAATCACCCTCCTTCCACCCATCTCCCCCCCCTCCCCTCCTTCTCCCCTTATCCATATTCTTGGGCTATAACTGGGTTATAGTTTTCATGTGAAAGCTATAAATTAGTTTCATAGTAGGGATGAGTACATTGGATATTTTTTCTTCCATTCTTGAGATACTTTGCTAAGAAGGATATGTTCTATCTAGCTCCATCCATGTAAACATGAAGGAGGTAAAGTCTCCATCTTTCTTTGAGCTACATAAAATTCCATGGTGTACATATACCACAATTCATTGTTCCATTCATGGGTTGATGGGTACTTGGGCTTCTTCCATGACTTAGCAATTATGAATTGGGCTGCAATAACATTCTGGTACAAATATCTTTGTTGTAATGTGATTTTTGGTCTTCTGGATATATATCTAGTAGAGGAATTGTAGGATCAAATTGGCAGGTCTATTTTTAGTTCTCTAAGTGTTCTCCAAACATCTTTCCAAAAGGAACATATAGGTTTGCATTCCCACCAGCAGTGTAGAAGTGTTCCCTTTTCTCCACGTCCACGCCAACATCTCTGGTTTGGGGATTTTGTGATGTGGCCTAATCTTACTAGAGTTAGATGATATCTCAGAGTAGTTTTGATTGCATTTCTCTGATGATTAAGGATGATGAGCATTTTTTCATATATCTGTAGGCCATGTGCCTGTCTTCTTTAGAGAAGTTTCTCTTCAAGTCCCTTGCCCACCCTAAGATGGGATCACTTGTTCTTTTCTTCCTAATACATTTGAGTTCTCCAAGGATTCTGGTTATTAAACCTTTGTCAGAGACATAACCTGCAAATATTTTCTCCCATTCTGAGGGCTGTCTGTTTGCTTTGCTTATTGTGTTCTTGGCTGTGCAGAAGCTTTTTAGTTTGATTAGGTAGTGTGTTTTTGATGTTGCTTCAATTGGGGGGTTCTCCTCATAAAATATTCACCCAGGCCGATTTCTTCAAGTGTTTCCCCTACACTTTCTTCTAGCATTTTTATAGTTTCATGTCTTAAGTTTAAATCTTTAATCCAGTGAGAGTCTATCTTAGTTAATGGTGAAAGGTGTGGGTCCAGTTTCAGTCTTTTACAGGTCGCCAAGCCAGTTCACACAGCACCATTTGTTAAATAGGGAATCTTTTCCCTACTCAATGTTTTTAATTGACTTGTCAAAGATCAGATAACTGTAAGTAGCTGGGTTCATCTCTTGCTTCTCTATTCTGTTCCATACATCTAGCTCTATTTCTGTGCCAGTACCATGCTATTTTGATCTAGTCTGTGGTCTGGTAGTGTGATTCCTCCTGCTTTGTTTTTATTTCTGAGTAATGTCTTGGCTATTTGAGATATTTTCTGTTTCCATATAAAATGAAGTATTATTTTTTTCAGATTTTTAAAGTATGACAGTGGAGCTTTAATAGAAATTGCATTAAAATTATATATTGCTTTGAGTAGTATGAACATGTTAACAATGTTGATTCTTCCCAGCCATGAGCATGATATGTTTTTCTATTTGTTAACATTTTCAGCTATTTCTTTCCTTAGAGTTTCATAGTTCTCTTTATAGAGATCTTTCACATCCTTTGTTAGGTAAACTCCTAAATATTTCATCTTCTTTGGCACTACTATGAACAGAATAGAGTCCTTGACTGTTTTTTTAGTTGGACTGTTGTTAGTATATATAAAGGCTACCTATTTATGAGTGTTGATTTTGTAACCTGAGACACTGCTGTATTCTTTGATCACTTCTAAGAGTTTTGTAGTAGTATCCCTGGTGTTTCTCAGATACACAATCATATGATCTGCGAACACTGAAAGTCTGATCTCTTCTGATCCTATATGGATACCCTTGATCACCTTTTCTTCCCTAATTGCGATGGCTAAGACTTCCATTACAATATTAAAGAGCAGTGGAGACAATGGGCAACCTTACCTGGTTCCTGATCTGAGAGGAAATGATTTCAATTTAACTCCATTCAGTACAGTATTGACTGTGGGTTTGCTGTAGATGGCCTCTATCAGTTTAAGAAATGTCCCTTCTATACTAATTTTCTTAAGTGTTTTGATCATGAATGGATGCTGGATATTATCAAAAGCGTTGTCTGCAAAAATTGAGATAATCATATGGTCTTTGTTTTTTAATTTGTTTATGTGATGAATTATATTTATAGATTTACATATATTAAACCAGCTTTGAGACTCTGGGATAAAACCCACTTAGTCATGGTGTGTGATTTGTTTGATGTGTTGCTGGATTCTGTTTGTTAGGATCTTGTTGAATATTTTTGCATTAATATTCATTAATTTTGGTCTATAATTTTCTTTTCTTGTTGGGTGTTTTCCTGTTTTGGGGATCAAGGTGACGTTTGTTTCAGAGAATGTGTTGTGTAGTGTTCCTTCATTTTCTGTATTTTGGAAAAGTTTAAGTAATACGGGTACTAATTCCTCTTTAAAGGTTTGGTAGAATTCTGACGTGAAGCCATCTGGTCCTGGGCTTTTCTTTTTAGGGAGGTTTTGTATAGTTGATGCTATTTCAGAACTTGATATAGACCTGTTAAACATTTCCACTTGATTCTGGCTAAGTCTTGGAAGGTGGCATGCTTCCAAGTATTGGTCAATTTCCTTCTGATTTTCATATTTCTGAGAATGAAGTTTCTTGTGATACTCATTAAGGATTTTTTGAATTTCTGAGGGGTCTGTTGTTATTCTGTCTGATTGATGAGATTAGAAATTTTATTCTTGGTTAGGTTGGCCAAAGGTTTATCTATTTTATTGACCTTTTTGATAAAACAGCTTTTTGATTTATTGATCTGTTGTATAATCCTTTTGTTTTCAATTTCATTTAATTCTGCTCTAATTTTGGTTATTTCTTTTCTTCTTTTCTGCTGGGTTTGGGATTGGAATGTTCCTTTTCCAGTTGCTTGAGATGTCCCATTAAGTTGTTAACTTCCTCTCTTTCCATTTTCTTGAGGGAGGCTTGCAGTGCTATAAATTTTTCTCTTAGGACTACCTTTGCGGTATCCCAGAGGTTCTGATAATTCGTGTCTTATCGTTTTGTTCCAAAAATTTGGTAATTTCCTTCTTAATCTCATCTCTGACCCAGCTATCATTCAGCATGAGGTTATTTAGCTTCCATGTTTTTGTATGAGTATGCAGATTCCCTTTGTTACTGAGTTCAATTTATTCCATGATGGTCCAAGAAGATGCCAGGAATAATTTCTATTCTTTTAAATTTGCTGAGGTTAGACTTTTGACCTAAGATGTGATCACTTGTATACAGCCCATGTATGTTCTGTGGACTGATGAGAAAAATGTGTATTCAGTTTTGTTAGGATGAAATGTTCTGTAGATGTTTGTTAAATCCAAATGTTGAATGGTTAAGTTTATATATAAAATTTCTTTACTCGGCTTCTTATTGGAGGATCTATCCAACACTGCCAAAGGAGTGTTAAAATCTCCAAATATGATGGAGCTGGAAGAAAACAAGTTGCTCAGGCAACTTGAGATTTAAAAGTCTCTTATAAATTGAGGTGCATTCTGGTTGGGTGCATAAATATTAATAATTGAAATCTCATTATATTGATTATTACCCTTGACAAATATGTAGTGACCATTCTTATCCTTGCTTACTTTTGTTGACTTAAAGCCTATTGTATCTACCAATAAAATCGCAACACCTGCTTTTTTCTGCTTTCCATTTGCCTGGAATATAGATGACCATCCCTTCACCCTGAGTCAGTATTTATCTTTTAAGGTAAGATAAGATTCTTGTATGCAGCAGATATCTGGCCTGAGTTTTTGTATCTGGTCAGCCAACCTGTGCCTCTTTAGAGGACAATGTAAGCCGTTCACATTAATTGAGAATATTGATAATCCTGGTAAAATTTTGGGCATCAAGTTTTTCAAAAGTCCAGTGGACATTTTTAATCTTTTCGCCACTGCGGAAGTTGGAATTTGATCAAAAGTTTGAATGGTGGAGGATTGCGCTGGTCATTATGGAGGATAGGTCTGAGAATATCCTGGAGAGCTGGTTTAGTTATGGCAAATTTCTTCAACATGTGCATGTCATTAAAGTATAGGACAGATACTCTTGATGAAGGTGACTAATGCTGCCATTCTCATTCACCTTATAGTATTTCAGGACAGCCAACTTAACCTTCTTTCTCTTATGCTTATTCTTTCTCTTATGCTTATTCTTCTTGGGAGTGGTGTAAGACCTTTTTTTTTCCTTTTCTTAGCATCACCACCAAATCTCAATACCAGATAAAGAGTGGACTCCTCTTGAATATCGTAGGCAGACAAAATACATTCATCCTCCAGTTGCCTGTCAGCAAGATTGAGCCTTTACTGACCAGGAGGAATCCCTTCCTTATCCCTGATCTTGGCCTTTACATTTCAATTGTACCTGAGGATTCAACCTCAAGAGTTATGGTCTTCCCTGTGAGGGTTCTTATGAAAATCTGCATATTGGTGGTGGTTCTACTGCAGATGGTAGATCATAAATGATTTTATTTTTCTTTTCTAAAGTAACAACAGAGTATTCCATTTTTTGTCCATATCATAAATTATTTAACTAGTCTTTTCTTGAGACACAATGGATTATTTCTAATCTTTTTTTGGCATGAACAAAACCACAGTGAATAAACTTGTATACATGCCATTTGGTACCTATATAGGTATATGTATAAAATAAATTCCAAAAAGTAGGATTGATGGGTGAAGCATGCGTTCTTCAGCAGTTCTGCCAGCTATGGATACTTGCCTTCCTATGGAGTTACACCAGTATGCACTCCTACTAGCAAACCTAGACAGGAATGCAGAGGGGATGTAATCATTTCTTTCTTAAATCACTTTGACTAAGGGTGTTCAGTATGATAAGCCTGCTGTCAAGTCTTGTGGAGACAGCAGGCTGGTCAGGGACCTCACCCTCCTTGTCCTTAGGCATTAGTTTCCAAAACCTTCACTTTTGGTTTCACAGATGAAACCTCTATGTGAGTGGGGTGCAAAGCTGTCAGAAGGTATGCTGGTTTCAGTCACCCATGTTGAGGGAATTGACTCCAAACCTTGTCCAGCTGGGCCCTCACAGCCACTTTTTGTTTGTTTATTTGTTCCTGATGGCTTTTGACCCTGACTGCCCATTGATTATACCTAGGCTTTTCTTGTAACTGTCACTGAGGCCTGGCCTCAGTAGTGCTCCTGCCCATGTCCAGGCCAGGTACTTGCTCCTTCCCAGGAAGGGAAGAGTCAATTTTTCAGTCTGAGCATCTGAGGCAAGAGAGATAGAGAGGAACACAGAAACTGTGGATCTGAGCAGCACAAGTGTAAAGTTACCTGGCTGTTGTGGATTTAGGTCCTGGCAGCTGCCACATGCTCATCTTGGCCCATGTCTAAATCTTCACTTCATCACTATAGCAGGGGTTCTACAGTCAACTTTATAGAAGCCATCCAGACAAGGTAGATGAGGCCCATGGACCGGGGGTGCCTAGGGAGGATGAAAGTGAGCACACTGGCACTCTTCAAGGCTTTAGCCAAGTGCTGCTATGTAGGTCTCCTGGGCCCAGGAAGCCAGAATTTTTGATACAATACTGTCAAGAGGAGTTAGAAACTTAGATTTTTGGCTTGGTGCCTGTAGTACAGTGGTTAGGGCATCAGCCACATACACTCAGGCTGGCAGTTTCAAACCCAGCCCAGGTTTGAGCTAGACAACAGTGACAATTGCAACCAAAAAATAGCTGGACATTGTGGCAGGCACCTGTAGTTCCAGCTAATTGGGATACTGAGGCAAGAGAATGACTTAAGCCCAAGAATTTGAGGTTTCTGTGAGCTGAGATGCCACAGCACTTTACTGAGGGCAATAAAGGGGGACTCTGTCTTAAAAAAAAAAAAAAAGAAAAGAAACTTAGATTTTTATGTTCATTTATAATATTAAAATGCTGGCAACTAATCCACATAGAAATGACAACAGCATCATGGTAGCTGTAGGGACTCCAAAGAACTCATGCCAAGAACAGGGTTAGCCTTTGGGCTATCAGCTCTGCCTTAATCCTGTGTCCTGTTCCTCAGAATGGCTCCCACCTTCTCTGTCCCTTCAGTCCTGGAGCCCATTGTTGGCCTGTACATCAGCACCTGGCTGCTGTGTAGACCTGCTGAACTTGAAGGTGCCGCTTGTTAGTATGATCGGCTCTCAGTAACTTCTTTTGTATCATTCTCTATTCTATAAAACCTAGACCTATTTTAATGTTATCAAATTACAAAAAAATGTTATGGCTTTCAGAAAGTTTTATCTGGAAAAACCCAGTGCCCCCACCCACCCATGTCTCCCATCTCTATCCATGCTAGGCTTGACTCCCCTCCAGGGAGAATAGAGCAGCTGCCATGGCAGTGCCATCTTCCAGGGAGCCCTTTGCTTAATCAGATGGCTCTTCTTAGTTTCTCTCTGGAGCAGCACCCCCTTTTCATCTGGGAGGTAAAGAATATATTGATTGTGGAGCCCCTACTATCTCTCCAAGCCTCACTTTCCTTAGCTGTAAAATGGATTCAAGAGCAGTGCCCTCTCGATGTCACAGAGCTAGAACGACAATCAAATTGCTGTATGTGAAAATTGTCTGTGAACTGTAAAGCGTTTCGCGGGATAGGATCGGGGTTTTTCTTCCTTATTTTTATTTCAAAAGAGCATTATAACTATAAAAAGGAAACATTGAAGATATAAAAAAGACATTGAAGACACCTGCAATCTTGCCATGCTAACTCGTGTGCAGTTATATTTTCTGGTATTTGGTATTCTCTGCTAGTTCTTACCCACATAAAAACAATTGGAGTGATCCTGAGCTGAATTGCTTCTCCCTCCAGGCTGCTCTCTGCCCTTCTGTTCTCCGGCATATGGGAGGGGAGCAGAAGCAGCTCCCTCAGAGGATGCCGGCAGATGATTTATTCACTGAGTGTGTTTAAAGAGATCAGACGTTTTATGCAGATGAAGCGCCTCACACGGAGTTTACCTAACACCAAACAGACTTAAATAGACAAAGAAATAATAACTCAAGAAAGATTTCAGAGCGGGGCCTTATTTTATGGATTATTTCATAGTTTTTAAAGGGTTTTCATGTGTATTATCTCTCTCATTCTTTCTTTGCAGCCATTCTGTGAGATACATAAGACAGAGCAGACATATTTATTGCTTTTTTTGGCTGAAAGCAAGAATCTCAGAAGAGAGAAAGGGATTGTTCAAGGTTACAATTAGTTCATGCTAGGGCTGGGCTTTGAACCCAGGTCCGATAAACTCTCTTCTTGTTCTCAAGGTTTCTGTCAATTTAATTCTTCATTATAAGCGCTGTGATCACCAGCCAGGTGTTAGTGCTTCTTTCTTATTAATCCCACCATAGTGCCGCTCACATAATAATAAATACTCACTGATCATTTGATTAATAAGATATGCTCATAAGGTTATCTGCACATCATAACAACTGTGAGATATGTATGACTTACAATAGCCCTTTAAAACGATCCCCAGTGAGCTATAAATCTCGCTGCTTTGCATTTGCTTGGAAGAAGTGGGTCACAGATCGAGATGTAAAACTCTATTTGTTATTCCATTAGTACCCTACTTTGTATGTTATTGTAGCTTGCTAATTACCTTCACATCTGTTATTTCACGTGGTCCCCAGTGCATCTCTCTGAGGTGTGTCGAGCGAGTAGCATCTGTTGCCTGTTTTTAGGAGTAGAAGCTGCCACACTTGTGCTCACGGCATTTTGGCATCGCAGTCACCAAGGAGAACACAACATAGTGAAAGCCTGGATGGAGTGTGCTTTACTCACATAGAAAAGCCAGAGCAAGAGCAGCTCTAGTCAGGGGCATCAGTCTCCCACAGTCAATGGGTCCCCTTGGCAGCTGACGGAGGGCCACTGACCTGCACGCAACCTTCTGTGCTGCAGCAGAAGGACCCCATCCCCTGCCCAAAGGGAACAGTGACGTTGGCCAGGTGCCATATGATGCATATGCTTAGAACAAAGGGGGACATGCTGAGTCTGAAACAGGGAAAGATATTCCCACTCTAAGTGACAAGCCCAGCACAGGCTGTGAGGACTGCTCTTGGGAAGGAAGTGTTTCAGGGTGAAGGCCCATTCTCGTGTGCCTGTGAGGGGATTGGGGGACTGTGCACGAGACTGCCCTTCCCAACAAGGAGTCAGGACAGTGATGAAACCCTGAGAAGTATAGATTTTCCACGCCTGTCACCTTCCCCTTGAATCTTCAAGAAAGAGAGTTCACATCTCCCTCCCTTGGGTTTCAGGTGGACCCGCCCAATGGTTTCATGGATTTCCAGGAAGACAAGCTCGGGTCAGGGGACAGAGAGGTGGCAAGCTCTATTCTGGGCCCTTGTGAGGTCATCTGCAGCCCTCTCATCAGTGGTGCTCCTGTCGCCTGCTCCCAGGATATTGCCTGGGGCTGGGAATTGCTCCTGCCTCCTCCCTACCCACTGTCCTGTCAACAGCACTCTTCTAAGACAATTGGCCACTCAGACCTGTTATGTGTTGCAGACTTTATTGACACTCTGGGGAAAATGGAAGGTAATTACACCACAGGCACAAAACCACTTTCAATTCCATTCAGATGCTCTTGTTCATCCACATCTACTAAGCACTTTTCTCCACAGGGGGTTTCCCATTCATTCACCTGCTGCCACATTGCACAGACGTTGCAGACACCTGCTTTCTCCCTGCCCATCCGGGTCCACTGTCTTTCCTTGCTCTCGAGTCTCATGATTCTCAACCCCTTTATTTGGGGCTTAATTTTTTTCTCACATTGATGTACAGAACAATTCCTTCCTCTCACTTTTTTTTTAACTTTTCAGACCATGCTTTCAGGGTTTCACCTTTTATTCTCAAAGAAACTCATTAAGGTGTTCTCCTAAATAATGTACTCTCTCTCCAGATTTGAATTCCAAATTACACAAGAGTGGCTGCAGCTAGTTCTCATGCAAATACCAACTTTTCCTTTCTGTCTAATGAATGATCATTTCCACGTTACAGATGAAGAAACAGGCTCTGAGCCTCTACATGGTTTGTGTGAACCTCAGAGCTAAGGCCTTTTGGGGAGGTTTTTTCTACTCTGCCTTTCTATTTTTCAAGAGACTTCAATGTTAATAGTGTTTGTTGTAATGATATCAAGCTATATCTTAATTTACTTTCTCTGTCATAAGTGATTACCTCAAAGACCATTTTACATTGACTTTCCACTGCTCAGAATTCAAGGAGCAAAATCCTTGACTCTAAGGAGCAACAAATGTCATGGCTGCTGTTAACACAGCTGAGTCAGGCTGTTTATATTCCTTGTAAAAATAATTGTCTCATTAATCTTCACCTTAACCACCTAGTCCTGGTGCCAAGGTCAAGGTAAGGATGCAGGTGAATTGCAAATATGCCATCATGCACATGGAGCACAGTATCCATGCTGGTGTCGTTTGGAGTGGTGGTGAGTGTTGAGGGGTCAGAAGCTGAAGATAAGAGAGATTAAGGTCCAGGCTTTTGTGACTGTGCAAGATGGACCTTCAGACACGTGAGAAATATGTCCTGCATGTTAATGAGGCATGGAAAGACCTTCCTAGCAAGGGAGGCTTAATTTTCTACAGATTTCAATTCTACCAGATCTACTCAATGTTGAATCAAAGGATAAGCTTTTACTCCCTAGGATCCTAGGTAAACATTTCTTTTTTTAGCAGTCAGCCTGCTATCACAGAAGCAATGACATAAGCACAAGAGAATCCACACAGACAAGAGTTTTTGCTTCAATGCACGGATTACATCACTGGGTAATAACTAGAAAAGAATGCATTGTGGCAGATCATTGATTTATGAGTTAAGCTTAGGAGAAGCTTAGGAAGAAAAAGGATCCTTAGAGGTTGACTGTATATTTTAATTTATTGATTGTACATTTTTAGGTAAGATGAATATTTCTGTTATTAATAATTTAGTTTTATATGATTTTTTTCTAAAATATTTGCATATTTTATATTTATGGGTTATATACAATTTTTAAATATGCACAGAATGTGAAATGACCAAATCAGAGTATTTAGGGTATCTATTACCCCAAGAATTTATCATTTCTATGTGTTGGGAATATTTCAAGTTTTCTAGCTATTTTGAAATATAAATCTCTGTAGTACTGTTGTTAATTTTAGTCACCCTACTCTGCTATCAGTTTCTCCTTCTATCCCATTGTATGTCTGTACCCGTTAACCAACCCTCTTCATCTTCCTACCCTCAAAGCATTCCCCCAACTCTGGTATCTATTGTATTGCTTTCTGTCTCCATCTTTTTAGCTTCCACATAGGAGTGAAACCATGTGTCTTTCTTTGCCTACTTTGTTTCATTTAACGATAGCCTCCAGTTCCATCATATCACTGCAAATGACTGGATTTCATTCTTTTTTATGCCCAAATAGTATTCTATTGTGTGTACATATCTTTAACCATTCATCTGTTTATGAACATTTAGGTTGATCCCATATCTTTGCTAATGTTAATAGTACTGCAGTAAATATGGAGGTGCAGTATCACTTTAATAGACTGATTCACTTTCCTTTGATTAAGTAACCAGTAGTGGAATCGCTGGATAGTTCTACTTTTAGATTTTTGAGAACTCTCCATACTGTTTGCTGTTATGGTTATATAATTTATGTTCTCACCAACAGTGTATAAGAGTTTCCTTTTCTCTGCGTCCTCACCAACATTTGTTATTTTTTATCTTATAATAGCTAGTTTTACTGGGGTAAGATGATATCGCATTGTGGTTTTGAGTTGCACTTCCCTGATGATTAATAATGCTGGCCATTCTTTCATGTATCTGTTGGCTATTTGTGTATCTTCTTTTGAGAAATGTCTATTCAGGTCCTCTGCCCACTATTTAATGGGATTGTTTGTGTCTTTGCTGTTGTGTTGTTTGAGTTACTTGTATATTCTAGATCAGGCGTCCTCAAACTATGGCCCACAGGCCACATGCAGCCCACCTAGGACATTTATCCAGCCCGCTGGGTGTTTTTGCCACCACTGCCTGTCCTTCTTAGCAGCCAACTCATCCTGGGGCCCGCAATCCAACCCTCCAATGGTCTGAGGGACAGTGAACTGGCCCCCTGTTTAAAAAGTTTGAGGACCCCTGTTCTACATACTAGTCTCTTGTCAGATGAATAGTTTGCAAATATTTTCTTCCATCAACAGGTTCTCTTTACTCAACAGATTTTCTTCATTCAACAATATCTTCCCTCTGTTGATCATTTTCTTTGCCATGCAGAAACTTTTCAGTTTAACATAGTCTCAATTGTCTATTTTTATTTTTGTTGTTTGTGCTATTGAGGTCTTAGACATAAAATCTTTGTGTAGACCAGTGTCCTAGAATATTTCTCCTATGTTCTTCTAATAGTTTTATGGTTTGGGGTCTTTAATTCATTTTGACTTGATTTTTGTATATGGTATGAGATAAGGATCTACATTCATTCTTCTGAGTGTGGACGTCCAATTTCCTGGGGCACCATTTATTGAAGAGGATATTCTTTCTCCAATGCATGTTCTTGTCACTTTGTCAAAAGTCAGTTGGCTATAAATTTGTGGATTTATTTCCAGGTTCTTTATTCTGTCCCATGTCTGTTTTTATATCAATACCATGCGGTTTTTTTTTTATTATAGCCTTGAAATATGTGTATTTGGAAGTCAGGTAGTATGATGCCTCCAGCTTTGTCCTTTTTGCTCAGAGTTGCTTCGACTATTTGAGTGTTTTTTGGTGCCATATAAATTTTATTTTTTTATTTCTTTGAAAAATAGCATTGATATTTAGATATGGATTGTACTAAATCTGTGGGTTGATTCTAATCTACTAGTACTGTGTTTCCCCCAAAATAAGACCCAAAAAATAAGCCCTAGTAGGATTTCTATGCATTTGTTAAATATAAGCCCTACCCCGATAATAAGACATAGTGATGCATTTCACTGTTGAGCAGTAAGGAAGACTGGGATACCTTTTATCTGTCATAGCTCCTTTCTCAGAGTCATTCACACTTGAGCAAGTGCGCATGTGGTAACCATGGTTGCAGGCATCCTATTGCACACATGCAAACAGCTAGGGGAAAGGACTTCACGCATCACTAGTGCCAGTTCCACCAACAAGGTTGGCTCCCCCTGTCAGGTTCCAGAAGATGACTTAACTGTATTTAAATAAATGTAGATTGTTGTATTATACTTAATAAAAATAAACATCCCCCTGAAAATAAGCTCTAGTGTGTCTTCTTGAGAAAAAATAAATATAAGACAATGTCTTATTCTTTTTTTTTTCTTTTTTTTATTGAATGGTAACTATATACATTAATGCACTTCTGGGGTACAATGTGGGGTTTTCACATGCAATCCGAAATACTTCCGTCAAACTGATCAACACAGCCTTCATGTCATTTTCTGTTATTGTTTTAAAACATTCTGATTCTACTCTTAGAGAGTTTCACTTGTACCCCTGTAAGATAAACCTCAAAAATGGTCCCTCCAATCCCCCTCCCTTTTCCCTCTCCCCTCCTCCCTTTTCCTTCCCCGCTCCCCACATTCTTAGGCTATTCCCATGTACACACCCCTATTATGAAACTAATTTATACCTTTTATATGAAAGCTATAACAATGTCTTATTCTTGGGGAAACATGGTATGAGATATCTTTCCATCCGTTTATATTCTCTTCAATTTCTTTCATTTGTGTTTCATATTTTGTATTATAGATTCCTTTCATTTCTTTGTTTAAATTAAATGATAAGTATCTTATTTTCTTTGTAGCTATTGTAAATGGGATTGCCTTCTTGATTTCTTTTTCTGCTATTCATTATTGGTGCATAGAAATGCTCCTGATTTTTACATGTTGATTTTGTATCCTGCAACTTTACTGAATTTGTTTATCAGATCTTAAAGTTTTTTGGTGGAGTCTTTAGGTTTTCCTAGAAATAAGATTATATCATTTGCAAAGAGAAACAGTTTGGCTTCCTCTCTTCCAATTTGGATTCCTTGTATTTCTTTTTCTTGCCTGATGGCTCTGACTAGGACTTCCAGTACTATGTTGAATAGGAATGGTGAAAGTAGGATCCTATTGTCTTCCATTTCTTAGAGAAAAGGCTTTCAGATTTTTCTCATTCAGTATGATGTTGGCTGTGGGTTTTTCATTTATGGCTTTTATTATGTTGACATATGTTTCTATTCCTAGTTTATTCAGAGATTGTATCATGAAGGGATGTTGAATTTAATATAATGCTTTTTTGCACCTATTGAGATGATCTTATGGTTATTGTCCTTTATTCTGGATATGATGTATCACATTTACTAATTTCTATAGTTTGAACAATCCTTACATCTGTAAAATAAATAACACTTGATGATGATGTATTATTGTGTGTTGTACTTTTTGCTAGTATTTTATTGAAGTAATTATCTGTTTGCTTTAATTATTGTATCTTTAGCTGTGCAGAAGCTTTTTAGCTTAATTCATATTTACTTAACTTTGTTGTTGTTGTGATTGCCAATATGTTCTTCTTGATAACATCTTTCCCCAGACCAATATCATCAAGGGTTTTCCTTGACCTTTCCTCTAAGATGTTTACTGTTTTATGTCTTATATTTAACTTACATTTAACTCTCTTGTCCATTGTGAGTCAATTTTTGTAAGTAGTGAGAAGTACAAGTCCAGTTTTGGTCTTTCACATGTGGGTATCCAGCTTTCTGGGAACCATTTATTGAATAGGGATTCTTTTCCCCAGAGTATGCTTTGTTTGGTTCATTGAAGATCAGATGGACATATGAGTTGATTTAGTCTCTAGATTTTCTGTTTCATAGATCTATGTCTCTCTCTTTTCTTTTTTTTTTTGTACTAATACCATGCTGTTTTTATTACTGTGGAATTGTAGTATAATCTAAAGTCTGTTAAAGTAATGCTTCTGGATTTATTTTTATTACTAAGAATTGAGTTATATATTCAGGGATTTTTTTTTCTGGTTCCATAAAAAATAAGGAACTAATTTTTTGAGTTCTTCAAAGCATAATATTGGTATTTTAATAGGGATTGCTTTGAATCTGTAGATTGCTTTGGGTAGAATAATGTTGATTCTTCCCAGCCAAGAGCATGACATATCATTCTTCCATTTGTTAATGTCTTCTGCTATTTCTTTTCTCAGGATTTAAAAACTCTTTCTATAGAGATCCTTCACCTCCTTTGTTAGATATATTTCCAGGTATTACATTTTCTCTGAAGCTACTATTAATGGTATCGTGTCCTTGATTTGCTTCTCAGTTTGATTTTATTATTGTATACAAAGGTCACTGATTTGTTCATATTGATTTTATATCCAGAGACACTACTGTATTTCTTGATCACTTCCAGGAGTCTTGTAGTTGAGTCCCTGGGGTTCTCTAACTCTAAGATATATCATCAGAAAGAGTGAAAGTTTGGCTTTTCTACCCACATTTGAAAGTCCTTTAAATTCTTCTCTTGCCTGATTGTATTGGCTAGAACTTCCAGAACTATGTTGAATAGTAGTGATGATAGAGGATATTTTTGTCTAGTTCCGGTTCTAAGGTGGAAATGTTTTCAGTTTTACTCCTTTCTAAATGATATTGGCTGTGGCTTTGTTATAGATGGCTTCTATCAGCTTAAAAAATGTTCCATCTATGCCTACTTTCTTAAGTGTTCTTGTCAGAAAAGGATGCTGAATTTGGTTGAATGCTTTTTCTGCATCCTTTGAGAGGATCATATGGTCTTTGTTTTTCCTTCTTTTTATTTGATGAATTACATTTATGGATTTGTATACATTAAACCAACCTTGCATCCCTGGGATGAATACTACTTGATTGTGATGTATGGTTTTTTAATGCATAGTTGTATCTATTTGCTAGTATTTCTGCATCAACGTTAACCTCTGAAATTAGTCTATACTTCTCTTTGTTTGTTGGGTCCTTTTCTGGTCAAGGTGATATTTACTTCTTTGAAGGTTTGACAGAATTCTTGTGTAATGCTCTCTGATCCAGGGCTTGTTTTGTTTTATTTATTTGTTTTTTGGCTGGGAACTTTTTAATTACTGTTGCAATTTTGGTGCTTGATATTGGTCTGTTCAAGAGATCTATTTCTTTTTGGTTAATTTTAGGGAGGTTGTGTAATTTTAAGTATTGGTCTATTTCCTCCATATTTTCAGATTTATAGGCATAGATATTTTTGTAGCAGAGATGATCTTTCATATCTCTGTGGTATCCATTGCTATTTCTCCTTTTTGTTCCTGATTAAAGTTACTAGAGATGTTACTCTGCTGTTTCTAATTAATCTGGCCAATGGTTTATTGATTTTGTTTGTCTTTTCGAAGAACAAAGTTTTGTTCCATTAATTTTGTGAATGATTCCCTTTTTTCCATTTGATTTATTTCCAATCTAATTTTGGTCATTTCTTTTCTTCTGCTAGGTTTGGGATTGGAGTGTTTTCATTTTTCTATTCCCTTGATATAATCCACTAGTTTGTTGATGTGTACTCTTTCTGTTTCTTAGATATGGGCATGTAATGCAATGAATTTCCCTTTTAGAATTGCTTTTACAGGTTTGAGAACAAGTAGCTTCATTATCATTATGTTTGAGAAATATAAAGATTTTTTTCTTTGTCTCCTCTTTGGCTCAACCATGTAAAGTTTTTTACTTTCCATGACCTTGTGTAGGGATGACAGTTTTTGTTGGAGTTGAGTTCTACCTTTATTCCCATGTGATCTGAAAAGATACAAGGTATAATTTCTATTCTTTTCATTTCATTGAGGTTTGATTTGTGTCTTTGGTTGTTATCAATTTTGAAGTAGGGACTATGAGCTGATGGACCATAAGAATGTATATTCAATAGTTTTGGGTTATATGTTCTGTATATGTCTATTAAACCCAATTATTCTAGAGTTGTGTTTAAGTCCTTTGTTCTTTGTTTATTGTCTGTTTAAAGAATCTGTCCAGTTCTATCAATGGGGTGTTGAAATCCCTAGCTATTATGGTGCTATAGGATATCACATTGTTCAGACCAGTTAGGTTTTGTTTTGTAAATCTGAGAACATTGAAGTTGAGGGCATATGTATTTAGAATTGAAATGTCTTCTTGTTGTATTCTTCCCTTGACCAATATATGGTGTCTATCTTTGTCTTTCTTTACCTTTGTTGCTTTAAATCCACTTGTACCTGCAAAGAAAATTGTGACCCCTCTTTTTCTGTGATTTCTATTTGACTGAAATATTGTTTTCCAATCCTTCATCTTGAGTCTTATTTTGTCCTTCGAGGTTTGATGTATTTCCTGAAGATATCATTTGGTTGGCTTATGCTTTTATATTCAGTCAGCCAGCCTTTAGCTCTTCAGTGGGAAGTTCCAGCCATTCACACTTATTTAGGGAATTCTTAAATATGGTGGAGTTCTGCTTGTCTTGCTTTGTAGATATCTGTTACCTAGTTTTAACACTTGGACCATTGTGGAAAGTAGGATCTTGCCTTTCGTTTCCAGGTGTCTTTATTTTGCTGGTGGTCTGTTGTGAAGGTCTGTGCATAGTATGGTGGTGAGTACTTTCTGTAGAGCTGGTCTTGTAGTGGCAAATTTCCTCAATTATTGCTTGTCTGAAAAGATTTGATGTTTCCATTGAATATGGAACTTAGTTTGGCAGACTACAGGATCCTATGTTCAAAGTTGTTTTGAGTAAACTGAAAGTTGGAGCCCAATCTCTTATGACTTGTAAAGTTTCAGCTAAGAAATCTGCTGTCAGAATTATGAATCTGAACCTGTCAATTGGTGCTTGTTCCTGACTGCTTGCAGAATTTTCTTTTTCATTTTGACCTTGGCCAAGTTTATTACAATGTGTTTAGGAGATGCTCTGTTTGTATTGAGATGAACTGGGGTTTGATATCCATCTAAAAGGAGTGTGTCTGAACCATTGGTGATGCCTGGGAAATTTTCAGTTATAATATCCTCCAGTAGGGCTTCCATGCCTTTGGATCACTATTCTTGACCTTCAGAGATACTGATGATTGCACAAAATGCTTGTATACTTTGTGAAGTCCCATAATTCTCTAAGAGTTTGCTGTGCTTTTACTCTCTTCTTTTCTGCCTCTTTAAATGACTGAATTGCTCATGAGCCTTATCCTTTATCTCTGAGAATCTTTCTTATCCATGGTTTTATCTGTTGTTGATAATTTCTACTGCATCTTTAAGTTCCCTGAATATCTCCTTTGATTCTGTAAGCTCCAATATATCCTTTCTAATATCATCATGTCTTCCATTCATTTCTTGGGTCAGTTTTTTGATTTCCTTTTGGTGGTTTTCCACATTCCCTTCAATTCCTTTTATCAATTTTGCTATCAATCCTCTAAATTCCCTTTTTGTTATTTACATAATTCCCTTATAGTTGGGAATAGTCTTTGATATCTGTCTCATGATCCATTGGGGGTTGATTTGTTCTTGTTTTTCATATTGCCATCATTTTTTTGTTGATTTCACTTCATTTCTGTTTCATTGTTATTCACTTCCTCCTCCTACTTCTCTCACTTCCTTCTCCTCCTTAATTTTCCTTGTCTCTGTCTTTGAGTGTTGAAGTAGCCTTTTGACACAGGGATGAAAGGGAGAGAATAAAAGAGAATGAAAGAGGAAAAAGAAGAAAAAAGCAAAAAAAAAATATTTTCAAAAAAGGAGAGAAGAAAGATGGAAAGAGAAAAATAGTAATAATAATGGTGTTGGATAGGGCACAGTGACCCACACTCTCAATCCCAGAACTCCAGGAGTCCACATTAGGAGGGTTCCTTGAAATTAGGAGCTCCTTAATGGTCTGAACTAGAGCAATATCCTTCCTCCACCAAATATAGAAAAATTCAGCTGTGTGTTGTGGAGACTTGCAAATATAGTCCCTCCAGAAGTGAAAGCTATATGGACACCCGAGCCCAGGGTTTTGAGGACTCTGTGACCCCAGCCCATGCTATGGTGCCCCAGCCCTGCCCAGCAAGGCTCTGTCCCAGAACTAAAAAATTGCACAAAATAGAACAAAACTAACCAAAAAAAAAAAAGAGAGAGAGCGAGAGAGAGAGAGAGGAAGAAGAAGAAGAAGAAGAAGAAGAAGAAGAAGAAGAAGAAGAAGACGAAGAAGAAAGAGAAGAGAAGAGAAGAGACGAGAAGAGAAGAGAAGAGAAGAGAAGAGAAGAGAAGAGAAGAGAAGAAAAGAAAAAGATATCTTGGTTGTTTTTTGAGAAAAGTAGAAAGTACCCCCCAAAAATGCGGGGAAACTATAAGAACCTTGATA
>CAUYQV010022624.1:0-33854 GCA_963574575.1 Galagoides demidoff
GCCATGGCATCACAGCTCATAGCAACCTCCAACTCCTGGGCTCAAGCGAGTCTCCTGCCTCCGCCTCCCAAGTAGCTGGGACCACAGGCGCCTGCCACAACGCCCGGCCATTTTTTGGTTGCAGCCGTCATTATTGTTTGGTGGGACCGGGCTGGGGATTCGAACCCGCCACCTTAGGTGTACGTGGCTGGCGCCTTAGCCGATTGAGCCACAGGCGCCGAGCCTACTCTGTTTTTTTCTACACTCACCACTACAAGCTCTTCTTCTTCAGTACGTGTTCATAGTATGAGTGAGGAAGACTACAAGAAACATATATTTTGCCATCTGAGAAAAAATGTCTCCTGGAAGAGGCGAGTGTTCAACTGCTTCTTTTATTCTCTCATCCCTGTCCCAGCCTATTTTCTTTTGCAGTTTCTCCAACACTTTAATTACTGTGTTTGAGCCTTAAATCCTTTGAGGTAATTATAATTTCCACTTACAGGTAGGGAAGTGAAGTGTGAGCTGTGAAATAGCGTAGCATCCCTTAGCTCGTGAAAAGCTGTTAGCAGTGGAATTGGGGCTCTAGAGCCCCTAGTACAGCGGTTCTCAACCTGTGGGTTATGACCCACAGGAACTGTATTAAAAGGCCGCGGCATTAGGAAGGTTGAGAACCACTGCCCTAGTAGGTTGCATGCCGCCTCTCAGAGTTGTTCTTAGGGAAGTATCTCTCCTACTTGAGTAGCACGTAAATGGGAATGTGCTAAAAATAAGATGATCATGATCGAGAATTTCATTCATGCACAAGTGCTTACTGAGTATAGTAGCAAGCCCCTGGTACAATGTTAGGTATTGGGGATATAACCTTGAACAAGACATTGTTGACTACAAGGTTCATGTGATGTAGATAAAGTGCAAGGCAGTGGATTCATACTTGTGTACCCAGTGCTTGGAGCATGAATTGTGCTCACTGTATGTGCATTGAAGTTTGCATGCGCAAGATTGGTATATGCTGTGGACTTTTAAGAATTATCACATAGGTGTGGATGGAGTGTTTTTTTCACATGCAGGAAGCATTTTTGGTGGTGAAGACATTAGGTCGGTATTGTTGGACATTTTTGTCTCCCCTCTAGGCTATATACAGTTTAGTGGAGGAGATACTATATACTCTGGACATTCTTGAAAAAAATTAAGCCAGAATGGAAAATAGTTCATGTCAGTAGGGCCTCTAATCAACTTTTCTGTTCTCTAGGACTTAACTGTGACCAAGATGATGGATTCTAAGATTCCTTCTGGAAGCCTAACAGAACTGTGACTTATTAAGAAGTCAGTACAAAGTTCTTGTCTATAACTTTCCTAGTATTCCTTCAAGCTGGTGATGACTGTATGTTGTGTGTGAGATCCACACTAATTGGATACACAGCTGGAGTTTTGGTGCCACTGATAGGTGGCACTGAGTTGTTACCCCTCTGGAGGAGGAAAGGGCTTTTGTGTGCCTCTTTCTAGCCTAACTCTTAAGGTGGACTTGTCTGTGTACTGGAATGGTCTTGGTGGCATCAAAAGCATGGCTTTGTTCTCTGATCCTTCTTCCCTATGCTCGTAATTCCATTGGGACTAATCTCCTGCTGGGACTACAGACAGACTGGTGGGGAGAGTGATATTTGCTTCTTTTTCAGACTCTGGTCTCATTTAAATGTTGATGTTGTATGCAGAGTCAGACTTGGTAAACTTCTGCTTGATTTATTCTTCCCCTGGAGCCCACAAAACCTGTAAAACAGAATTAGAGAGCCAGCCCCTAATCATGCTTGTTAGGGCTAACCATAAACACAGTCTTGGTGATGGATGGATGGTTCAATAAACATCTGCTAAGCATCTGAGCTGAGTTTGCAGGCATACCCTGGGCCAGTCCTGAGCCTCGCTGGGAGGTGGACGTGGGCGTCTTTTGACTTTATACTAGTTGAAATTCAGTTCTGAATACATTTGGTGGTTTATCTGAGATCCCTCAGCTAGTTTAGGATTGAGCAGAGAGGATCCAAGCCTTGACTTCTGTCCTGCTAATGGCCCTTACCAAACTATGTCCAGCTGTCAAAATGTGGGTGGGGAAACAGGTATTGCTGTCTACTCAGGCTGTAACACCAGCAGTAGGCAGTTGTGTGTCATCTTCCATTCCTTACAGTGCTTCTGGAAATACATTCCAGTTGGCAGATAGAGGGATGGAGCATGGCACAGCAGTTGGTTTTAAGTCCATTCATGCTCTTCTGTGGGGTTCTGCAGAGATTTGGAGCGTAAATGTGAGTCTGACCTAAATTTCTTTTTTTCATAGCCTAGTATGGCCATTAGGAACAAGTCTAAGAGCTGTGGCATCGTATTTTCTTCACATTTCTTAGTGGGATTGATTAGTGACTTAGAGGCAGGGTGGTACTGTCTGAATATTTGTGTCCTCTTAAAATTCATGTGTCAAGCCCTATCCCTGGTGTGATGGTATCTGGAAGTGTGGCCTTTGGGTGGTAATTATTAGGTTATGATGGTGGAGTCCTTACAAATGGGATTAGTGCCCTTATAGGATGAGACAGAGAGAGATGATCTATCTTTCCGCTTATGAGGTTATAGGTAGCTGGTCTGTCTACAACCAGGAAGAGGACACTCACTAGAAGTTAAGTCAGCTGGCACTTTGATCTTGGACTTCCCAGTCTTCAGAATCACAAGGAATTATGTTTCTGTTGTCTAGCCTATCAAGTATATGGTATCTTTGTAATAGTAACCCTAACTAACTTAGACACTGGGTATATGTGTACTGTACTGGCTCTAGAAGAGAGAGCTGGGAGACAGGGAAAGACTGTAGTAATTGACACCACTAATTTATAATGTTAAATTGTCTTTTGCCTTGTGTGTGAAGTTCTGTAGGGACCATTTTAGACTGTTAACACAGCTGTAAATGGAGTATTCTGTGAGTGTGGTTACTTGTGCCATAGGAAGCTGGAGGAATTTGGTATCCTAGGAGACCTGTGACTTAGTACCAGCCTTAACACCAACTGGCTGTGAGATATTGGGCAAGTCATTTAAACTTTCTCAGCTTCAATTTCTTAATTAATAGAAGGCAATAAAACTATTCCTTGCAGGATTATTGTGAAGATTAAATAACACGAGTAAACTATAAATAAAGCAGCCTTCAAAGGCTAGTTATGATATGGAATTTATTGGAAAAGTCTTCGAGTCTAATAGAAATGGTTTCTCTGATTAAGGCTGCTGTCTCTCTTCTCTAGTCTGCTATCTTCTAATTCATCCTGTTTCATCTTTATTGTAAATATAAGTTTCAGTTTTTGGCTGGGGCCAGGTTTGAACCTGCCACCTCTGGTATATGGGGTCGGCGCCCTGCTCCTTGAGCCACAGGCACCACCCTATTGTAAATATAAGTTAATTTTCTTAATTGTTACTATGTGCTAGGGTTATCTTTTATTTTAAATTTTCTACCACTGGCATTTAAAAAGGTTTTCAGTATATGCATTTCAAGATGTCATTATTCAACAAATATTAATCAAGTATATTTCTTTCTTTCTTTTTTTTTTTTTTTTTTCTAGGCAGAGTCTCACTCTGTCATCCTGGGTAGAGTGCCATGGCGTCATAGCTCACAGCAACCTCAAACTCTTGGGTTCAAGGAATCCTCTTGCTTCAACCTCCCGAGTAGGTGGAAATAAAGGTGCCTGCCGTGATGCCTGACTAGTTTTTCTTTTTTTTGGTAGAGAAGAGGTTTCCCTTTTACCTAGGCCAGTCTCAAACTCCTGAGCTCGGATAATCCACCTGCCTTAGCCTCCCAGAGTGCCGGAATTACAAAAGTGTGAGCGACCATGCCTGGCCTAATCAAGTGTATTCTAAGTCTGGGCTTTGTGGCGGAGAAATAATGGTATATTAATAGCCCTTTTTTCTACGGTATCTTCTATAGAAGGTATCGACTTCTGTTTAACACCAGTGTTAAAATTCTCACTGTCGGTGTCAGCATATGTGTTTAGAGATGGCTATAATTGTTAGACGACTCCTTTGAACCAGTGTTTTCCAGTGTAGTTTTATTAACTGAACTACCATCAATCCTCCTGGTGTGAAGTTAATTTTTATTTATTTATTTATTTATTGTTGCAAGCTTTTGGCGGGGGCCAGGTTTGAACCTGCCATATATGGGGCCGGCACCCTACTCCTTGAGCCACAGGTGCCGCCCTGAATTTAATTGTTTAAAATCATGAAGTATTTCATACAGACAAACATAGATCATGTTGGTATTCGTCACCCAGATTAAAGAAACAATATGCGTAATTGAAGTTTCCTGGGTTTTCATTCCTTATTTTCATTCTCTTCCTTTTCTTTTCCCTAAAATCAAGCACTACCTTGAATTTGTTGTTTTATTCTTCCCATATGCATAGTATTTTATATGTTTATAAAAAATATGTGTATGTATCCATTAACATTTTATAGTATTGTTTGTCTTAAAAATTTTATTTAATGGTATAATACTGTGTCTGTTCTTTTATGCTTTGCTTTTCCCCCCCGCCTAACAGTATGTTTTTGAAATTCACCCATATTCTTTCATTTTTATTGCTAAGTAGTATTCCACTGTATGGCTATACCACAGTTTATCTGTTTTGTTAATTGGTACTTAAGTTGTTTCTAGTTTTTCACAATTAGATTTAACAATTGTGAAAAATTGTTACCAACTAGCCACTGAACATCATTGTGCAACTCTGCAAGTCACCATAAGCACAGTCGTGCGTTTGTTAGGGTACATACCTAGGAGCGGAATTGTAGGGCTGTAGGCTGCGCACATCCTCCACTTTGCTATCTTTTTGGTATCTTCTGACATATAAAAGTTTTAGATTTTAATGTAACATGCATGGCTTTTCCTTTTCATGTTTTTTCCTTTGTCTTTCTCAAAAATTTTCTGTAATCTGTGATCAGAATGGTGTTCTTCTGTATGTTCTAAAGGTTTGTCTTTCACATTTGGATCTGGAATATATTTTTAGGGATGGTTTGAAATAGGAGTTTAACTTTTTCTCTGTGTAGATAACTAGTTGTCCTGGAACCATTTCGGTCTGTTCATTCACCACTTGTGCCATGTGTTGGGTGTCTCCATGTGTGGAGTCTAGTTCAAGGCGTGTTGTGTTGACCTATTTGCTTCTCTTTCCTTCAAAACTTCTATCTTAATTATTATTCTTAATATTTCTTAATATTAAGAAATTAATTAATTAAGAAATTAATAAATCTTAAGAATTATTCTTAATTCTTCTGTTAGAAGAAAACAATCTAGCAGGATGATTTCCAACCTTGTGTTCTTGGATAGTCTTGGACCTTTGCTCTTTCATATTAATTTTAGAATCAGTTTATACTCACTATTAAGTTGGAACTAATTGATCAACTAATTGATCAATAGTCAGAAGCAGTTTGGTAATAAAACTCAAGGGAAAGCAAGCAAGGGAAGGAGGCATGGTGGGGGACGTAGATTCACACCTAACAGGTACAATGCACACTGTCCGGGTGAGGGGACAGTTACAGCTTTGACTTAAACTGTACAAAAGCAATTCATATAACCGAGGCAGTTGGACTCCTGTAATATTCTGAAATTAAAATAAAATAGAGATTTTTATATTTATTAGTTTTTTTTCTATACCAATTTGTCATTCTGGGTTAAGATTTTTAATCAAAATTAGATTAAATTTATAGAATAATTGTGGAGATTATTAACATTTTTATGATATTTAGTCTTTTAGTTCATAAGTATGTCTTCATCTATTTAGGTCATTATTAATGTCTTTTAATGAGACTTTATAGCATTTTTTTTTTTTTTTGAGACATAGTCTCACTTTGTCACATGCCCTGGCGTCATAGCTCACAGCAACCTCAAACTCTTGGGCTCAAGCAATTCTCTTGCCTCAGCCTCTTGAGTAGCTGGGACTATAGGTGCCCTCCACAATGCCCAGCTATTTTTAGAGACAAGGTCTTGTTCTTGCTCAGGCTGGTCTCCAACTCATGAGCTCAAGTAATCCACTGCCTTGGCTTCCCATAATGCTAGGATTTTAGGTGCAAGCCACTGCAATTGGCATAGAGACGTTACGATTTCTGAATTTAAATTTATAAATACCTTTCATTGCATTGATTTGTAGTTGCTTTATAGTTTTGGTTGCTATAATAAATGGTATCATTTTACAACCCATATTTTCTTACTATTTCAAGCTAGTATCCTTTGCTTTTTATGGCTGTTTTCACCACTAGACCACCTTAAATATTTCTCATCTCTGTTCCTGACATTTATCCTTTCTTTGACTGTTCAACAATAGATCCTTGAACTTAAAACCAGAAACATGAAGAATTATTACCACAAATGGTGAATAACATATGATGAATAACCATATGAAAAAATGCTCAACTTGACTTGTAGAGTAATGCATATTCCACCAAAATAGCATTTCTCACTTATCAGATGGGCAAAATTCTGAGACTTTGACCACAACTCTGTTGGCAAGGCTGTTGGGGGAAATAGTTATACACATTCTCATTTGCTGGGGTGGGATGCAAAATAGCATAATGCCTATTTATGTGGAGGAATGGGCAATACCTAGTATAATTACATATACATTTATTCTTAGAGGGAAACAGAACACTCATCCTCCTGTCTCGGCCTCCCAAAGTGCTAGTATTATAGGCATGAGCCACCATGTCCAGCTCAAATAACTTTAACTGTGCCCAAGGAAATGAACACAGCCTCTGGATTTGAAGAATATTACATTGTGTATCAAGACATTTTTTTAAAAGACATTTTCAATATTGATAATACCTGTAAATTTAGTGCATCAGAGTTTAGAAAGTGTTCACGTAAATATACTATCTCATTTGTTTTGCTGTTCTCAGTGATGAGTGGAAGTCAGGGTCTTTTGACTTTGAACTCCTTACTATCTCTGCTTTGTCATGTTGCCTCTTTTAATGGAAGTTGAAAATAGTAACGTGATATCTTTAGGTGATGCCAGTGACCCATCATGGTCTGGCATAGGTGGTTGCCATCATTGGTTCACCACCATTAAGTAAGTAACAGTTATGGCTATTGTCAGTTAGTATTTACTGTTTATCAGGCATGTTAAAAAACTTGAGTCCTGCTAAGACTTAAAAATAATAAAGTTATAGCTGGGTGTGGTGACTCACACCTGTGGGGGGCCAAGGCGGGTGGATTGACTGAGCTCATAAGTTCAAGACCACCCTGAGCCACAGCGAGACCTCATTTCTAAAAATAGCCAGGTGTTGTGGCAGGCGCCTGTGGTCCCAGCTACTTGGGAGGCCAAGGCTAGAGGATTGCTGAAGCCCAAGAGTTGGAGGCTGCTGTGAGCTGTGACGCCACAGCCACTCTACCGAGGGTGACAAAGTGAGAGACTCTGTCTCAAAAAAAAAAAAAAGTTTAATTCTCACAAAAATCCTGTGTCATGTCTATTAAAATTGTATTGCCTGCGTGACCTTGAGTAAGATTAAATACTTTCTTGAGGTCATAGCATTAATAACCAGCAGAGTCAGTATTTGGATCCAGGAGTGAGCCATAGTCATTAAGTCACTCACTGGGGTTCATTCATTCCTTCAATTAGCAGATGTTTACTGAGCATCTACTCCATGGCAGGTACTGTTTGAGACAGTGGAGATATAGCTGTGAATGAGGCTGACATAATCTCTTGTCCTTAAACAACTTAGAATGAGTGAGTGAGCCAGACAGTAAACAAGGTATTTTTAGGCTATGATGAGTGGTTTGTAGGAAGTAAAACTGGGTAATGTGACAGAGTGTCTGGGGTGTGTGACTGGGGTGCTTTAGGCTATTCATGGGGCTTCTCTGAAGTTAGACAGAGGGAACAAGTGGAAATGAAAGGTCTTGTAATTGCAAGTGGCTTAATAGTTTGGGTAATAGAAAGAATATAGGAGAAAATATGGAAGCCATTGGAGAGGCAGAGGTTGCCCACCCAGTAGTGAGGATGGATTTGCAGTGAGCTTCCCATACCCTTGTTCCAGCCTCCTGGTGATCCAGGCATGGTTGGGGAGAGGATACTGCCTCTGACCATGGGACAGAGCTCACAGACTTGTGACAGGACTCCCTCCCCCCCCCATAGAGTGCTATGGTGTCATAGCTCACAGCAACCTCAAACTCTCAAACTCTTGGGCTTAAGTGATCCGCCTGCCTTGGCCTCCTGAGGGACTACAGGCGCTAGCCACAATGCCTGGCTAATTTTTCTACTTTTAGTAGAAATAGGGTCTCACTCTTGCTCACTCTTGCTCTTGAACTCCTGAGTTCAAGCAATTCACCTGCTTTGGCCAGGACTCAATTCTGAGAAACTCCATCCCCGAGGAATAACACATTTCTCCAAGACCATTGGCTCTGTAGTCTCAAAACCAGTCGGACAGGTATAAATGGAGACCTGGCATGTTTGACAACAAATCTGTAGTCTTAAATGACATCAAATGGCAGCAACATCAGTAGTGTGGCTTGGTTGCCAGAAAAGTTGCTGCAGTCACAGGCTTTCCTGATGGATGACGGACAAAGATCGATGTCTGCTAAAATACAAGGAGGACACTTCTGGCCAAAAAATGGAATAAGTGTCTTTGGATGCTGATGCATTCCTTCACAGCTGTCAAGTAGCCCTGCGTCAGGAGGGTCACGGAGGTGGGTCAAGGCCGCCTGGAATTGAACTACGTGATGTCTGTGATCCTCCCCACCTATGGGGCCTTGTTGCCAGGGCAGCCATCATGGTAATGGTGGTTGGTAGCAATTTATAAAGAAATTGATGGTCCCAAGCCCACATTGCATTCCTGTCCCCCTCACAGTCTAGGCCAGGGCTCCCTCATTCCCTGACTCTTCTCTGCAGCATGAGGTCACTGAGTTACTATGGGTTCCCTATTATTTTTAGTGGTGCCTTATTTAATGCAGCTCTAGATTTTCTAGCTAACTGGCACCATCTGTCTGTAATCACACTTCTCAGAGCTGCCTCCTTGTTATCAGCCTGCCTCCCTCTCTCATGGTTGGGAACTAGTTGTATTCTCTGAAGACTTGCTGTACTTTAAAATTTTGACTTGGCATAGCCAACAGAGGTACAATATAGTGCCTATGGAAGTCGACAAGAGCCTGGAAAAAGAAGGCTTGAGTTGTCACCTCATGTTAAGAGCATCTTAGCCTCTAGTGGAAGGTTGACGAAAGTCGGTTCTAGGTTCTGCTTCCTTTGTCACTGGGTTTTGATTGACAAACCTTGGCCATCTCTTCCAGACCATTTGGGTTCCCATTGGTCTATTTGTAAACAAGCTGAAGGGATTAGACCAGTGGCTCTCTGGAGGACCCATCCTGCTTCTAGATTATTCAAAAGTATTCTTTGCCTGTTCTTTGCAGCATCAGGAATATCGCCGGACTTTAAGATAGGCTCTGACTTTTCCGAGCTTGCAATCTAAGACATTCTGACAGGGATGTGCATTTAAAAGATGGACATCTGGTGGCACCTGTGGCTCAAAGAGTAGGGTGCCAGCTCCATATACCAGAGGTGGTGGGTTCAAACCCAGCCCTGGCCAAAAACTGTAAAAGATGGACATCCTATAGATTACTGAATAATTCTGTTAGTGTGAAGCTGTCACTTCTGGAAAAGGGCTGTGTGTGTTCCACCCACTTTTACTGCTTTGATGAAATCATTTGCTCTAAGAACTGCCTCAAATACAGACATGAATATTCCATAGGCTGAGCATATTAGCAATGTCAGCATGTCAAGGACATAACAGCACCTGTTTGCATATATTTATACTCTTTATAGAAACTCTCTAGGGAGTTGCTGTACTCTTTAATAAAAAAAATGGGCATTCAGAGAGATGAAATATCTTCCTGAAGACTGTGCTCCTTCACTGTGTCTTCAGTGTCTGCTTTGTCTGCAGTTCCGGGCTGCGTTTCTGAATAGTTTTATTGGGTCCATGGGTATATCAGGTCGAGGGGATGGTAGGGATAGGGGTCAGTGAAGGCTCAAGGTCAAGTGGGCAGGATCATCAAGGATGAGGATTTTTGGTCCCTAGGGTGAGGGAAGGCCTATACCTTTCCTCCTGATGACCTTGTGTGTTGGGATTGGTGGGGTAGAGCTTGAGGCTGGCAGTAAGGAGGTGGTGGGGGATGTTGGCTCTTCTAGAGAGGATAGAAGTTTGAGTAGGACTGGAGGCAGTCCAGGCATGACTTGGGTTGTGTCTGGTGCCCACGTGGGGTACTGGCAGCCCTATATTAGAATGCAATGGGGGTTCAAGCTGCCGGGGAGGACACTTCCTCTCACCTATCCATCCTTTACCTCTTAGGAGGTAGGGCACCTGACTCTAGTTGCTCTTGGGCACCCTTCCTAGATGAGAGAGTTAAAATTAATTCTTTTTATAATTCTAAAGATAGTGTCATTATAGAGAGTTTGAAAACCCAGAAGTTAATGGAAAAACCCAACAATAATGTTTCTCATTCTCCCATTGGGTGGTAAATATAGTTTAAGGTGGCACAGTGTCTGGCTTATAAACAAACACTTAAATTTGAATGGGAAGAACTGTGGTGTCTTTCATCATAAAACCCTAGTGTTGGAAGAGGCCATGTCAATCTCCAGCAGGACAAGATCATCCTGCTTAGCTGGTGTATCAGTCAGGGTTCAGGCAGAGAGACAGAACAGCAGGGGATATATAGAGAGACTAATTGCACCTGGCTTACGCAATTGTGGGAGCTTGTAGACAAGCCCCATATCTGTTGGGCAAGCTGTCATGTCATGCTGGAACTCCCAGGCACAGACGGAAGCTGCTGTCCACAGGCAGTTTCTTTTTCCGGGGAGCCTCAGCCCTGTCCTGAAAGCCTTTTGACTGATTAAATCAAACCCATCCAGTCTATCTTGGATAATCTCCCTTATTTAAGGGAAGTCAACCAATCGTAGACCTTAATCTCATCTATAAAATACTTTCACAGCAACACTTTGATTAGTGTTTGGATAACTGAGGACTGTAACCCAACCAAATTGACATATAAAAAATATTTCTGATAATCTGTCCTTGTTTGAAAATTAATTTTGGAGAATTGAGTGTATCTTCTGCCTGGGCAACCCTTCAGTAACTTTCCCTGCTAGGACATACTTATAAGGACTAAAATCTATCCCACTGATCCTCGCTTGGACCTGCCCACCAAGGGCATCATAGCATGTCTGGACTTTGTCCTATGTCTTTGTACTTCTGCTTCCTCAGTTAAGTCATCCTTTGTGTGCCTGTAACCTTTCCCCATGACTAAGTTGGAGGTTCTTGCAGGGTTGGGGTGGTGTCTTGCATTATACCTGTTCTTTGCTGGTTTAAGTGCTATAAGACTGCTAAGTGGCTTCTCAATAAACAGTGACCCATGACTTTTGGGTCACAGAGACCCATTAACACCAGGTCCCAGAATGACCAAGATTCTTGTTAGATCTCTTTATTATATCTCCTCATGGAAGAAAAAAAGACAATTAGCTTCATTTTTTTTTTTTTTTGTTTATTCACTCAATAGATTATTGAGTAAGCTGGGCGTTGTTCTAGGTACTGGGAATACAGCCATGAACAGGTTGGACATGGTCTCTGCTCTGGTGGAGCTTTACAGACTGGCCCAGGTGTGGGGGTGCGGGTAGAGGCTGAATAAGGAGACCAGTGATAAACAATTGTACAGATTAAATCAGCTGATGTCAGAGAGCGTAAGTGTGCTGAGGAAAAGAAATGAGGATGCTAAAATTAGGTGGTCACTTTCTGAGTTCAAATAATGACTTTCTAGCTGTGTGATGATGGGCAGCAGATAACTGTTTGAGCCTCAGGTACTCTATTAGGAAAAGGGATAAGAAATTGATGTTTGGGGTCTGGGTCACCTGTGCCGGGAAGAATTGTAGGTTTTGTGAAGAGGTCCTTGCAAGGTCAGTGGTCTGGAAAGATCATTTGGGATGGTCAGATACTCTCAGAGTGTGGCTTGCAGACCAGCAGGAAGTATCCTTGCAGCATTTGTTAGAAGTACAGACTCAAAGTCCCCTTCCCAGACCCGATGAATATAACATGCATATTACCAAGATCCCCAAGTGATTTATTTCTATGGAGTGGGAGATTGAGGGCAATTTGGAGGCTGCTAAAGTAACTCAGGGATAAAGTATTGGATTCAGCTGGGAAGTTGATTGGGGGAGGAGGAGAGAATAAACTCAGAAGGCCGGTTTTCCTGGGAGTAGTCAGTCTCTGAATAAGTGACTTAAAAAAAACCCAAATAATTACCAAGATTGACAGTTTATCAAATTATAAGGGGAGGTATGCAGTTTTTAAATTCTGAGAATCTGTACTGGTCTCTGTGCAAGGCACATCTCCCTAGGTCCCGAGTCCTCTCAGGATGTCAGATATACAAGGTGGAAGGTTGTTTGGTGAGTAGAGAATCAAGAAATTGAAATTAACCTTTATCAAAAGGATATTCAAACTGCTGTCTCTGGCTGCATCATCCTCCTTTACTTGGTCTAGGCTCGGGGGACAAGGTGCATTGCTGCGGTGATGGGTGCACCCAAGGCCCTGACTTCACTACAATGCAATGTGTTGACAAACTGAAGTTGCACTTGTGTCCATGAATGTATACAAGGAAAAAAATAAAAAGATCTAGGTTCAGCCTTGTGGAAGCTGAGGCCCTGACCTCTGAAGTGTGGGACCTTCTGTCATACTCACATCCACTGCCCTGGCACCTGGACAGTGGCTCTGTGTGCAGTCTGTGTGGCCCTCTTTCTCTGCCATCCTGACTCCTGGGACTGCGTTGCATCAGCCTCATTCTAGGTTGGCTGTGTCCTGATGCCCAGGGGGGGATCCCCTCATCCTGTCTGACCTGTGCTTCCAGAATGGGCTCCTCCCCCGTAAACTGGCGTGGACAGCTAATCCCATCTGTGGGGTGTAAATTCCTGTGTGCTTTCTCCCTTCCCTTCTAGAGTTTCTTCTTTTGTCTGTCTTGGGATCCATCATACCCGGGTATTTACTTTATCCACTGCTTCCTTTGTGCTCAGCATTATTTAGGCCCTGTATTTATAATACTTCAAACTACAGCTTGGAAAGATCTTGGGTAACTTGGTAGCTTAATATGATAGATTCATAATATGTTACATTGGAATCAGGACTCTTTAGGGACAACTGTGAGGACTTTGAGTTTTTCTTTCAAAAATATATTTGTGCGTCTCAGTGCCTGTAGCTCAAGCGGCTAAGGCACCATCCACATACACCAGAGCTGGCGGGTTCTAATCAAGCCCGGGCCTGCCAAACAGCACTGACAACTACAACCAAAAAATAGCCGGGCACTGTGGCAGGCGCCTGTGCCTTGTAGTCCCAGTTACTTGGGAGGCTGATGCAAGAGAATTGCTCAAGCACAGGAGTTGCTGTGAGCTGTGATGCCACAGCACTCTACCCAGGGCTACAGCTTGAAGCTGTCTGAAAAAAAAAAAAGAAATATATTTGTGTTCAGAGGTGACACCCAGGGAAGGGACAGATGGGCATGCAGAAGATAGATACAGTTTCTGAACAGAGTAGCATTCTGATGAATTGATTTTGGTGCAGATTCAGGTTGGCTGGATGTCTTGGAAGTTACCGTGTCTGATAACAAGGCTAACTTTGCTCGCCTGCCCCCCTTTCTCAGCAGTGACATCCTCTTTAACAAGTACAATCTCTTCAGTGACCCTTCCCTCTACCATTCTTTGATGTTCCTACATAGCATAGATATGTAGTCTTTTTGCGGGGGTGGGGTGGGGGAAGGCATATATTTCATCTGCTTTGACCAGAAGGCAGCCTTTGTTCCATTGTCTGAATCAAAGTTAAAGCCCATTTCATTTCTTAAGTTACTTGAGCTCTCAGGAAGCTTCTTGCAGATATATATACCAGGGCACTAGGGAGTAAGAATGGAGTTAAAAGTACCCCTGTGGACGGCATTCATCCATTTTCTAGGGCATAATCTAATAATCAGAAAAGTTGGCTTCAGTTTCCTGGGGACAGGAGCTCACTTTATGCACTTCATTCTGTTTGCATTGGCTGTCTCTCCCCATATTATGGGTTTCCATACATTGGTCTTGCCTTTATCAGATTAATGATGGGTGATAGCAACTAGATTTGCGTGTGGATTTATTTGCTGCTGCTTAATGGATCGCAGCCTGTGTCTGACGTGTTCTTACTGCTTAGTAATTCCTTCTTTTTCTTTTTTTTTTTTAAACTGGTGAATTCTTGCTGGATAATCTGCCACTGGTTTTTCTCTCTCTAGACAGGGAGGCAGGAACTCAGGTACCTTAGCTGTCATCCTCTTTGTTTGAGAGGAATGGAGGTGGGGGACATAGGGAAGCCGAGGGACACGCTGTGGGCCCTGGAGACAGGACTCAAGGCTCCCAGCCAGTTTCAGCTGGGACTGCAGGCCTCCCGCCTCCTTGCTTTCCACCCGTGCTGGGGGCCCAGTGATGAGCGAATGTGTCATTGTGCTTCCTGAAATGAAAGGGGGCTGGTGCCCTGGATGTGCCTTGTCAGGCTGTAGCTAGATGCCCTTTAGTTCTCCTTTCTGCTAAGAGCAGTTTTGAGGCTGTCTCCTCCAGCTCTTTTGGGAATGCTCTATACAGAGGCCCTGGCCCTGGGTGTGTGCACAGATGTGATGGGACCCACAGGGCTTCTACTGTCTCCTGGGAGCCTTAGAGACCTTTGTGGCTTTTGGCCATCTGATGATGGATACGTCCCCCTTCCTGTCTTTCGCATTCACTTTCTTACATGAGTCAGTGAGCATTTATTGTATCTTCTAGGCATGGGACACACCTCATTGTCCCTTACAATATTGTTAAGTGAAGATACAGATAAAAGATGGTGAAATGTTGCCTGGGTACCAGTGGCTTACCGAGTGCTTTGTCATGCTAATAGTACAGTCAACCTTTCATAAAAACAACAACAAAAACACTTTGGCCACTCTTTTCCCTGCATGATTTATCAATATTTGCGAATCCCTGTTTTTTTGACTAGGTATATCAGTTGATATTTTATTTACCAGGCTCCCATTGTGTCCCCAGGGCTGGGATGGAGGTAGGGAGGAGTCAGGCATCTCCTTTGAGAGGATGCTGAGTTCTTTTGAGTTAATGGACTCTGTGAACACCTCTTTTCAGAGCTTTGTCCTCTTGCCTCAGAAAACTCCTAAGCAGGGAATTTAGCCTATCATTTCAGGAAGCCCATAGACCCTGTGAGAAGGTTGATGGAGAGTTCTAGGACTCCTTGATAAGAGCCCCTTGTCTTGACAACATGACAAGTTGTGTCAGAGCTAGTTGGGGATTAGTTTTTTTATCTGCTATATTTTGGGAGGTAGAGATACTAATTTCTTGGCCTTTCAGATGTTTTCCTTTTCAAAAACAATCTAGAAACTGAAACCCTTTCCTGTTGTAATAACCAGAATAGAGGCTTTTGGGGGTCTATGGATGGGAACTATTCCAGGAGCCCAGGGGGTGCAGCAGCAGGAGCTCTGGAGTGAGGCCCCCAGGCCTTCCAGAGAGGTCTTTACCTTCATCTAGTGGGGAAATGGGGTCTGGGAACACAGTGTTTGACACAGGCAATATAGACCTTGATGAATAGGGGAGGATTTAGTGCACAGGCATGAGGATGCAGGCATTGAGCCTGTGTGTCTGTGTTTCCCCAAGAACTATATGGGATGCCCCTGCTTTCAGCTTCTGTTTAAGTAAAGCTGAAATCTATATTGGGTTTACTTTGCATTCTACAAAAGCCAAAAACAAAACAAAACAAAAAAAAAAACAAATGGCAAAATATAAGCAAAGGACTTGTAATGCTGCTGTTCATTTTTATTTAAAAGTTGCCAACAAGAAGTGTGTTCCGTTTAAGAGACGTATTAGGAACCTGCTTGTGTAGCTTTTTATTCTTCGTATATTAAAAATTACTATGTTAATCTCTGTAATTCTTTATGCAGCTCTCACTTTCTCTTGGATCTCAGAGCACTTACCAGCCAGGGCTAAGGAATCTTTCTCTCTGTGAGGTATTGACAAGTATCAAAAGCTATTCTTGTCAGATAAGGGGATTTACAGAGAAATCTGAAATTACCTAGAATTGTCCTCTGAAGACTGGAAGAGTGAAATATATTAGGGATCCTTGGCTTGCAAAGGAGACGGATGGCATGGGGGAGGTAGCGGGGATGGTAACAGTTGGTATATGGCCAAAATGTCAACTGGGAACCTACTCTGTGAGTAATAGGATGTCTTTGGTGCTACTGGTGGTAGTGTAAACTCATACAAACTCTTAAGAACAAAATTTGATTTTATATACATATGCATATATGTATGTGTATGATGTGTACATGTATGTGTGTGTATATATCAAGATACTTTGACATTTTATATCCATTAACCAAGCAGTTCATTTGTCAATCTCAAAAAAATACTAAATATGGCAAAATATTCTGTGCATTATATCTTTATATTCATCATAGTTTTATTTATAGTAATGAAAAGCCAAAAGCTTAAATGCCATTGAGGAATTGTTCTGCCAGGGACAGTTGATTCAGATGATGGATGTTTAATAGAGTCATTAAGCTTGTTTACTAATAGGGAAATAAGGAAAGAATTGGGAATTCAGTACAGGAAACAGGAGGGAATCCTTGTCGGTTTTTCCCTCATACCTTTAAACATGGACTCATCTGCATGCTCCCGGGTATCGTTCCTTTATCTGCCCCACTCCAACCTGGATTCCTCAACCATCTGTTGCTACCCAAACACTTAAAGCATTGATGCCTCTGCTCCCTAATCCTGGTGGTTATCTTTTTGGATACAGGTTCAAAAAAGACCCTCTGCACTATAACTTCCTATTCACTGGACTCTCTGGAGAGCAGAATTCCCCTTGAGGAACTCAGCCACATCATCAAGCCATGTCACAGGGTACAGGGAGATGCCTTTCTGCTAAAAAGCTCAGTCCATTAAGATTCATTTATTTATTTTCATCTAAAAAACTGCATTCAAGTGAGGTAGACTGATCACTTCAGATTTGGAGGGAATATTTAGTTCAACCTCCTCATTTTGCAGATAAGGAAACCGAGGCCGGGTGCTGTGCCCACAACAGTGTCCCCTGTTATAGAGGAAGGTGGGGGAGGACACTGGCCTTGCCCTTTATAGTGCTGTGACTTTGGGGAGATCATCTCCCAAGAGCCTTGGTAGGGCACTTGTAAACCGAGGACATTGTGTAAAGTGCTCAGCAGCGTGTCTGCCACATGCTAAGTGCTCAGTCAATGTTAACTATTATTATAAATGATAACCAATAATAGTGAAAGTTAGCAGTCATTACTTTTGATTGTTTTTACTTTAGAGAAAGGACTGTTCCTTTTGTAGTTATCAGAACAGTTTCAGGAAGTACAGCTCTCACCACTTTGGGGATATGGGATAATTAGGAGGACGAAAAGCAATGATGGGACGTTTGCAGTTAGGGTAGAGTAACACACTTCTGAATCCTGTAGTTAGGGTCCTTTGCAACAAGCACATTATAGTGCAGTGAGCCTCTTTTGACAGCCTCGTATTTAAAAGCTGGTATTAATCAATGGATAAATTAGGGTCATTACTGCAATTGCAAATGACCTCCTCCGTTTACAAGGTAATTAATTTCAAGGAGTATTTAAGTCGAGAAACTCCCTTTGATCATTTTAAGACTATTTGCTGATCATTTTTCTTGATACAGTAATTAGTAAAATGAAAACTGGATAAAGCAAGACATGTGTCATCTATCGTTGAGGGAAATTTATTTTCTAACGATATAAATATCCAGAAATAATGCTTTCAGGTATTAATGCTTAAAAATCCCAGTGCAGTAAACTATCTGGCATGGGGTTATAATAAAATATATTTTTTTATTCCATATAGGTTGTTAATAAATCTTGAAATATAGGGGAGAATAGAGAATCCTCCAGATGAGGTCACCTTGTACTATGCGTGTAGTACAGCGGTTCTCAACCTGGGGGTCGTGACCCACAAGAACTGTATTAAAGGGCTGCAGCCTTAGGAAGGTTGAGAACCACTGATGGAGTAGGTCTTTGGGAGATAAATGAACTTAGTGTTATGAAAAATTATACACAAAAGGGGGGCGCCTGTGCCTCAAAGGAGTAGGGCACTGGCCCTATATGCCGGAGGTGGCGGGTTCAAACCTAGCCCCGGTCAAAAAAAAAAAAAAAACTGCAAAAAAAAAATTATACACAAAAGTAGAATAATATAATGAATCCCAAATCTCTAGTTACAACTGACATTATAGCATTTTAACTTCTTTAATTTTATACTTGTATATATTTTTTTGTATTAAAAATCTTGGCTTCTAGTAATATTAATATAGTTATTTGTTTTATCTACAGCATATAGAAATAGTTTCAAAAATAATACCAATATTGCTACTAATAATACTGGAAAAAGTTTAATTCATTGTACTTCTCTTTGTCCTTAGACTCTATCCAAATGGTATTTATTGTTGAGATACTGTATTCTGAAGACTTTTGAAACCTTAATTTTTCTCCATATACTTATGTCACCAATTTGAGATATTAGTGGATTCATTTGTTTTCAATCTTTAGTGGCTTTTCAAAAAAATGTATTATATTTTGATTATCTAGAACAGGTGTCCTCAAACTACGGCCCGCCTAGGACATTTATCCAGCCTGCCGGGTGTTTTTGCCGCCACTGCCTGTCCTGCTTAGCAGCCAACTCGTCCCAGGGCCCACAGTCCGGCCCTCCAACGGTCTGAGGGACAGTGAACTGGCCCCCTGTATAAAAAGTTTGAGGACCCCTGATCTAGAACATATGATTTCAAATTCAAAGCTGTTGACATGGCATATTCTTAGTTGTCTACCCTATGTCATCCTTAGGTGTTTATACATTTTTATTAGTTTTGGTAATAAAGCTATTAAAGATTTTATTAGTAATCTTTTCGGTATTTCTCTTTTGCAAGCGTAACTATGTATGTATTTCAATCTACTTCCTAAACCTCTATATAAAGTGGAGCATACTATATTTACTATTCTGCATATTGGAGGGTTTTTTTGTTTGTTTCTTATTTTGAATTCTTTTCAACATAGGGACAAGTTGCAAAAATAGGATAAAGGATTCCAGTTGACCCTTTGGGTTTCCTCTCTCTCCCTCCCTCTTGTCCATCCATCCATTTATTCACACATATGCCACACATAAGTTTTTTTTTTTAAATGAACCATTTGAGAGTGAGTTGCAGGCATGATGTGTCTTTACCCATAGGGACTTTAGTGTAGATTTCCTAAGAACAAGAATATTTATGAGTCGTGGTGCAGTTGTCAGAGCAGGAAATTCATGTTGATGCACCAGCATTATCATGTCCTATTAAAATTTTACCACTAATATCTTTTGTAGTAAAACAAAAATAATTTTTGTTCTGATCTAGGATCCGGTCCAGTCTTACATAGCACTTCTAGTTGTTACGTCTCCTTAGTCTTCTTTAACGTGGAATAGTTACTTAGTTTTTGTGTTTCCTGACCTTAGTTTTTGACCAGTTATTTTGTACAGTGCCCCTTATTTGGGGTTTAGCTGACGTTGTCTCATGATTAGATTCAGGATTAGCATTTGGCACAGGGAAGCTGCAGAAATGATGTTGTATCCTTCCTAGTGCATCACATCAGGAGGCACAGGATATTGGTTGCTTTGGTATTGGAGATGCCAACTTTCATAATTTGGTTAAGGCATGCCTTTTTTCTCCCAGTTATTTTTGTTCACTTAACACCATGAGGTTGATACCGTGCATTTTACAAGGGTACAAATTGAATTGACTAAGGGTAGAATATAAATGTCTTAACACAATAACTAAGAAAATGTGGGGAAGGCTGTGTTAACCAGTTTGATGGAAGTATGTCAAATTGTATATAAGACCAGCATTATGTACACAGCTATGATTGAATAAAAAAAAGAAAATATGAGGTTGAACATATTAAGTGTGCAAACTCATCCTAGAAAAAGGGCTCCATATCTCATTGCTGAATATCACTATGGGCACCTTTAAGGTTCTCCCTGTGGGGAGCTATGCACTGATGCCAGCACCTAGTCCACTCTTTTTTTTTTTTTTTTTTTTTGAGACAGAGTCTCACTTTGTCACCCTTAGTAGAGTGCAGTGGTGTCACAGCTCATACTAACCTCAAACTCATGGGCTCCAGTGATTCTCTTGCCTCAGCCTCCCAAGTAGCTGGAACTACAGGTACCTGCCACAATGCCTGGCTATTTTTAGAGATGAAGTCTCATACCTGAGCAGATGATCCACCCACCTTGGCCTCCGAGAGTGCTAGGATTACGAGCGTGAACCGCCATGCCTGGCCTCTAGTCTACTCTTTATAACAATTTTGGAACTCTTTTTCTGGAATGGCCATCAGAGCTGTTGTTCTATGAGATCTGATAATTAAGTTCATCCTAGGAAAAGCACTACATACCTCACTACGGAATATCACTATGGTCATCTTTGAAGTATTCCCTTTGGCTGTCTGGTGATCCAACACTATTTATTAATACCAACTTTTTTCTCCACTGAATGGAAACACTATCTCTATTATACACTACATTTCCACGTGTACTTTTTCGTACTTTTATTATGTTGCATTGTCTGTCTTTGGGGGCATACTCATTCAGCTGAATTGTTATTTCTAGTCACTCAACAATCTCTGTTCTCCTGTGGTTTAATTCTAATCAGGAAGTATTCATTCCTTGTACATATTTACAAAAAGTTCATCATGCCAGAATGAAATAGTTAATGACGTATTAAATATTGATCATTGTCTTCTCATGATTGAACACCCTTTAATGAAAACTCAAAAAAATTTGTATCTCAAAGCTAAGTTTATTTGTATACTTTTTTATGTAAATGGGGTAGATTTTTCTGTTTTTTCGTTTATGTTCCTTTCTATTCTCTACTTATTTACAATATAGATATTTAAGAATCTAAGGGATTTGTTAGCATAGAGTAGCGTAAGAATTATACAAATGGGAAGAAAGCTATTCCATGTCTTAACTCCTACTTCCTCTTATTATCTGAAGAAATCACTTTGAGCTGAGCACTTTCTGAACCACCAGGGATCAGGTGCTGCCTGTGAGCAAAGCCTGGGATTTCCCTATCAGCTGCTTAGTTTGGTGGCTGTTGAGTCACGTTGGGGTGAGTTCTGATGAGGCCCTGGATAATTTTTCCTAGTCTTAGGAGGTTTTCCTTAGGCCCTGATTCCCCCTCTAGCTTGCTTTTGCCCTTTACTCTGCACACAGGGATTCACAAAGCTTTAAAGGAATACATTGTTGTACGCTAAATATACCAATTTTTGTGAATGTTCTTGTCATCTTATGCTGAGGTGTTTTGAATCCCCAGCTAAGCTTTTCTTCCCTTGTGTTGTCTGTGTTTTCTGTACATTCATACTTTAAGACTCAGTGTAAGCCCTAATCTGACCATTCTGTCTCTGCAATCTATTCTCCTTAGAATGTTCTGTCTCCTAATTTGGCTTGGGTCACACATGCCTGTGTTATTGTATAATCGTTTTCTCTAGGTCACCTCTCCTCATTGAATAAGTAGGGCTGGTCTCTTTGCCATCCAACTTAATTTAAAAAATCCCCAATTACTTCCCACCAGCCCCCAGTGCATACTCCCTACTCCGCACAGACTAGTTCTGTCGCTTTCACAGATACCCAGTGTTTTCCTACCACTTTGTCTATATTTTCCTTGCCTGAATATCCTCTTTTGCTTCTTTGTATCTATTTATCTTAATAGGCTTAGCTCAAATGCTGCATCCTCTGAAGCTGTCCCTGATCTCTGCTTCATTAGCACATTGTATAGTCCCTTAGAATTCTTAATCTTTGCGAGGATGTGAACTCCTTGAGGTTGATGATTCTATTTTAATAAACTGTCCTATCTCTTGGTAAGCTTGGTGTTAGGTCCACAGCAGATCTTTACAATGTGTTGAAAAAAATGAATGAACCCAAATCTTCCCCAGCGACTAGGGCACTGCTGTGTCTTGCTCCAGCCTTCAAGAACTCTGTTTCCTCTTTTTGACCTAGGCAGTGAGGACACTAACATTCGCTGGGTGAATGGATTGTTGATTGTCAGAATCGCCTGAGGAATTTAAAACACTACCCACTCTTAGGCCTTACTCTAATAGTTTGGATTTGGCATCTACAAATTTAGTCCCCCTCCATCCTTTTATAGATAAAAGAAAACTGAGACTTAGAGAAACAGATTTAGAAGAAAGACTTATTGTGAGTAAAGCAGAAATGCTTGCCTGTTTTCTTATTATTTTCTGCAACTACAGGAGTTTCCCCTTCGAACTTCTATGGTAGGGATCAGTGAATATGGTGGGAAGTGTTCCCTTTCAGTACTCAACGTGCGTTTTGTATTTGGACATCTGAATGCCTGCTTGTGTCCTGTGCTGGCCGCTAGCTGTGGGAATGCAAGGGGTCTTTAGGCTTGGGGGCTTTCAATGCAGTGGGAAGCAAATAGATGAGTAAATAACTTCATTAAAGTGTACCTGATTCTGTGACTAGTGATAAGGCACAAGAGGACAGGAAGGAGAGCACAGTAGAGATATTGGGGTCTTTATTTTATTAGCTGTTGAGAGAGGTGGGCCAGAAACAGTTAAGCTTGTGATTTCCCGTGGAAAGAGCCTTCCTGAGATTGGTAAACAGGCTGATCCAAAGTGCAATGTCCTTGCAGGGACATTTCCCTGGGAGGTTGGAAAGTATTCAAAGGTGATTTGATTTAGTTGCTTTTCAAGCTCAGCAGAAATAGCCCTTTTAATGGACCTTCTGGACCATTCTTTGGGCTCCAGTGTTATCAGTGGTATCTGGAGGCATTTTTAATGATGTGATGAAGATAAAGAGTGTTGGGGAGAAAAGCCCCAGATAGGGAGTCAGCGTATCTGGCTTTTAATTCTTGTACTGCTGTGAAACTTTGGGCAAGTGTCTGTATTTCTCTAATCCTCAGGCTTCTCATCTGTGAGATGGGGCAATGTTATTTGCTTGTATTGTGGGATTATTAATGGGATCAAATAAGAGAATGCATGAAACACTTTGAAACTATAAACCACACAACAAAGGGACCTTCAAATGACTATCAAGAGATCTAATTTGGTGGTAATGGCACATGTTTGAGTCCCAGAAATGTGATGCCTAGGTCTGCACAGGAAGGTGGGCTGACCCATTCGGATCATGCTGGAGAATTGCGGGAAGCTTCAAAGTACAGTTCCTGGGAGGGTGAAGGTCATGGGACACCTGACTCTGCCAAGTACTGGGTGTACTGCACCAGATATAACGCTCCCTCTAACAAAAAGTGATGGCATCCTTGGACTCTTTGGGAAGGTAAAGCATGTTGGAGGAAGCACAAGTCAAATTCGCTTCCTCAGGCAAGGGAGTCTGTGGGAAGCTCATGATGAAAGACTTACATCTGGGGAGTTTAGGGTAGAGACGGATGCCTGCAAATGTCAAATCATTTTCTATCCCCTTTGATCAGATCACAGGAGAAATAGCCTTGGTAGAGAGATAAAGTCAAGAGCTTCAGAGATAGTGAAAAATAGGAGAAGTGCCGTTGGACAGAATTATCTGATGGGGTGAGATCCTGGGAATGGAATGATTCTTATTTAATAATACCACTTAATGTCTGCTCATTAAAGCAATATGGAAAGTCATGGTAAACTTGTTCTGAAACTCAGTCATTGGTATAAAATACTCTTATGATGACATAACAGGAATCCACAGCAGAGCTTTCCAGCCTACATCATCTCCACATTGATTCCTTCAGCCCTGTCAGGCCCTGAGTCGCCTCTCCTGGCCTCCAGCTCCTTCAGTTACCCCAGGCAGCAATGCTCTGGGTGCAGTGATGGGCAAAGATCAGCTTCTGCAACCAGAGTTCTCTTCTTTTTGAGATTCCTCACTTTAGGGGAATGTGCCCTGGCTTCTTTGTTTGCTCTGGCTGTTCCATCCGAGCCGAACACTTTTTTTTTTTTGTCTTTTCCTCTGTGATCTCTTTTCACTTGACAGCTAATTGAAACTTTTGGGTCTACAGGTCCATTGTGATAGTAATAGATGGGATATTGTGAGATTCTGTGTAGGCCACGATATCTGAGTTTATTTTTTGGCAGCTGTTTACCTAAAATATTTTCCAGGTGGTATGCTTATAGGAGTCCACTTAATTTGTCTGTATTCTTGGTGTTTTATCTTGGAAATTTTGAATTAAGCTGTACTAGCAAAGGTAAGCCATGAATGGGTTATGCTTTCCTAATTTTCTTTTTTTAGTCTTACCAAATATTTTGGCCTATAATTATCTATTATCTATATATCCATCTGGTCTTGCTTAGACCCCATTCTGGTAGGTTTTGTGGTTACCATTGTGCCTGAACCCAGAAATCACTCTCTAAAAGTCTATAAATAGTGTTGTACCATCTTGCTGTCTTATCATCCTCAAAGTATGATATTTTATATAAACTGGATTTTAGAACACTCCTTTTTATAATCTGGCAACAGTATAAATTGTTGGTGTTTATTTTTCTTTTCATTTCACATGATAGATTATTCTGTTCAATTTTAGCTTTTGGATGACTCATAACGTTGTTAGCATTTTGCTGTGGCATTGGGTGGTCTTTGGCATTTTATTGGACTCTTTTATAAAACATCACCAAAGAAATATGTTGCAACTGGTATTTATTGCCTTAATCTTATTGTCTGCATTGAGAAGTTGCTAACTAAATGTTTTCTTCAGCTTTTCCTTAATTGCAGTGTGGTTAATTCCTCTCAACTGCAGGAAGCCAAGGTATTTATAGATTGCTGTTATTATTTTTGTGGTCGGCAGAAGTCATCGGCATTCACCCAGTGCCAGGAATATGCTTGGCGTGAAGTAGGACATACAATTAGATACAATTCCTGCCCCGTGAACTTGATGTGAGATGAGTTAAGCTGAGAAGAGGGAAGGAAGATATTTTCACAAAATTGTTATCTCTTCTAAAATGGAAAGAAAATGAATTTCAGTTCAAAAGGACACCTTAGGAATTCAATTAAATAGGTTAGAACACAGGTGACACCTCATCAGGGCAGCATTTATGCTAAATTATACAAATCTGAGGAGTGAGTCATAGCAAACCCAGATATGATGGAGAAGTTACCTCAAAGCAAAACTATAGTGGTGCTGTAAGTGGCGGAGAGAGGAAGGAGAATGGGGGGAAAATGTTGAGATGCATTTTAAGGAAGGTTAAGGTTAAAGGTATCCTGAAAATCACCCTGACTTCGTCTCCTCTCTCATGGCCACATCTGATCAATTTCTAAGACCTGTCCCTCTTAGTTCCCAGATATCTCCTCATACTGTTCCTAATTTTTTTTGCTCCTATCTCATCTTGCTCCCTCCAATCCATCATCCATGAAGCAGCCACATAAGTCTGATGATCAAGGTCATCATTCATGAAGAAGCCATATAAGTCTGATGATCAAGGTTTGTTGCTCAAAATCCTTAAGTGGCTGCTGGTGCCTTGGAGTAGCAATACTAGGCCCTCATGACCTGACCCTGCCTACCTGTGCAGCCTCATCTCACCTGGTAGAGGACTTGTAGCATCTGAACACACCCCAACAGGCCAGGATGAGTTAACTCTTAGTATCTTTGCATGCGCCAGCGCTTGCCTAGAATGGGCCCATTCTTCTTTTTCCATCTGACCAACTGTTCATCCTTCAAATTCAGATATTGTCCCCTTTGTGGATACTTCTGACCTGCACCTGAGTGAATTAGGTGTTTCTGTCCTTCTGTGCTTCTACTGGACTTTGGTGGCTAGAAGCTCCTTAGCAGTCACTTTAGTGCATTGTCACTGTTGAGTCACGTGTCTTGTATGTGTAGGTTAGTGCTTTTGCAGGTGTCACGTCATGGTCATGATTGCTGACTGATGGAGGACTGGCTGGGTCACATCAGGCTGCAGGCTTCTCAAGGACGTTGTGTGTACTGAGTACCTGCACCAGTTTTTGAAGTTCATGTACTGCAAGGGGGAAAGACAAGCCCCTTGGAATCATGGGAGGATGAATTTATTTCTCATTCTGGAAGGTTTCCAGCACTAGAGGACAGGAACAGTTGGTACAAATGTCCTGGATTTGCGGATATGATCTTGACAGGGGGGACACCTGTTCTGTCTGCAGATTTGGCATTTACTTTTGACTCTGAGAAGCAGAAACCTTCTGCATCTCTCAAGGGGGTGGCCAGGTCTGTACAGGGAAGTGGCAGACCCAGGTTCACTTTGTAACGCAATTACTCTCACCACCTGGGAATCTGTCTCAACGTGAGAGGATGGCCTGGACAGTCCTGACCTCTGGAAATTCAGGGAGGGTAACTGAATTTCAAGACTGACAATGGCAAACAGGCAGACTTGCTTTTGAGAGCATCAGAGGCGTCTTCCTAAGTTTCCTTTCATATGAATTGTCCATGTTACTTGAATTTGTTCAGGCATGAAATATCATAAATTTGATTCTTTTGTAGTGGGGACTTTATTTTTTTCTTTATTCAAAAGTTATTTATATTCACCTCCCTGTGTATATGCAACTGTTCTGTAGTAGGGGATGTGATTTCAGTGTATAGTAACCACCTAGGATCCTGAGCTTCTAAGAGTCTAATGAAAGCTCTGTTATAAGAGCAAGTGAAAACATTAAAACAACCAAATGATGGCAACAGATGCCACAGGTTGTTCCCCAAAAGCGGGAGGTACCGCCGTGAGCAGAGTGGTTATGGAATACTTCATACGAAGAAAATGAGATGTGAGCTGGATCTTGAAGGTGGGCAGAATTTGAAGTATAATCAAGAAGAGAGGTCGTTCTGGGGCAGAAAAACAGCCAACAAGAGAGGGATCCTCAATATGTTAGAAATTTGTGATGTCAATTTGACCACGAGTTTTATTACTCTGGGCTCATGATCCTCTCACCTCCTTACTCTTATCTAACCTCTTCTGAGTCTTTGACTATCTGCTAGGTGCCCAGTTAGAAATGCGGGATGTCACACTTTTCCTTCGGAGCACTGTTCTTGTGGGTTACTACATCTTATGGAAGAAACATAGAAACATAGAAGCAGTTTTTAGAAATGAGAATGTAAAATTAGAACTTCAGATGCTGTCTTGCTGGTGTGACACCCTCACCCCCCGCTGCTTTCCGGGTGTGTTCTTTTTTTCTCCTATGCTGCCATGGGCAAATGGCTACCCTCTGCCTTTACAGTCAGAAAATTTGATGTCAGATGATTTGCCAAAGTTTAAAGAGAACCTTAGGAAGATGATCTTTTGTGTGTGTCTGTTTTCGAATCGCTTCTCAACTGGCTGTAGTATGAAGGGAGCTGGCTTGGAGGAGCAGACAGAAGTACCTCCTGGCGTTTCTGGGATGAGTTCTGTCCTTCCAAAATGTGCCCTGGTGTTTTACGAAGAGGTGGATTATGTCAGGCCAAGCAGAGTGCAACAGTTCTGAGTCTGCTGCTAAGGAACTGGTGATTCATAAGATAAGCGCCTTGTACTTGTTTGTGAAGACTGTGTTCACCTTGGTACTTGATCTCTGAATTTCCTTTCTACCTCTGATCCGCTTGAGCCTTGGTGTTAGTGGTGCGGGTGGGAGCTGAGCGTTGGAGTCCATCTTCCTTTTCTTTCTTGACTCTGTTGCTGGTAGACACCCCGCCCCAGGTTAGGAGGCAGAGCGCCATTTGTGCTGGTGCACGAGCCTCCTGCAGCAGCTCCACTTGCCCACATTTTTCTCCATCCATCTCCTCTTGGTCAATTTCAGCCTCTTAGCCACATTAATAAGCTCATTCACAGTCTAGGCTACTCCTGCCACCGGGAGAGCTGTTTGTCTGTCCCTCTGCATTTCTGCAGAGCTATTGATTTGCAATTTGCTTGCAGCTTAACTGGATTCAGGTTGGCGTGTGCCTCTAGAAGCCTTTCTATCATTGATCTGTGCTAAGGGAACCCGCCCATCACTGAGGTTGCTAGGACTGCTGTCCGGAGTCAGTTGAACGTGTGATTGCTAACCAGGTTTTGCTTTGCAGTCAAGGTAGTCCAGGATCCCAGGGGCCCTTAGAGGTAAACTTTAGAACTCTGTAAAAGTCTCCATATGAAGACCTTTTTCTGTCCTTTCTCTGCTTGATTTCTAAGCCCATTCTTCTTATTCAACCACCTGCCCTTCATTCTGCTGTCCCACTGGTGAAAAACTCACACCTTCTCCTCATCTGCACGTGTGTACACATGCTTATGTGTACACACAAAGTGGGGTCTTGCTGTGTTGTTATGTACCTAGACTGGGAATTTCTCTGATGGGTGCTAGTATTTCTCTCCTCCTTTCATGCCCCTTTAAGAATCCACAGACAGAACACCCTCTTTAATTGAAAGAAAGAGGCGTCTGACACCGTGATTGGCCTGGAGTATGGAGAGCTGTGAGCGCTAGAATATGCAGGTGTGTTTGAGGGTGCTAGTGTGGCCGGTTCCTCGCATTAAATGTGATCCCAGTCTATTTTTTTTTAAACTTTGGTAAAAACATAATAAGGAAAAAAAATTGTTTTCTATTTGTATTTTGTCTTGTGTATTCTGTAACAAACAAGTCGTAAACGATTATGTATTCAAAAAAAAATCGCACAGCTCTTGTTAAAGCTATATTGATAGGTACTTTCTATTTTGGTTGCTGATCCAATGCTATCTTTCTTTTTCTAATACTATTTTTTAATTCTTTTTTATATAGGAATATTATTGATTTTGTATAGTTATTTTGAAGTTAGCTACATTGCTGAATTTTTCTATTGTGTTTGGTAACTTGCAAGTAACTTGGTAACTCGAAAGTAATGAAATTTGTATTTTTTTACAAACCATTGGGATTTTTAAGTTGTCATAATTATACTAGCTAGGATCTTCAACTTTACAAGGAGTGGTGATAATGAGTACACTTATCTCATAATTGATTTATCGATAATGCTTTTGTTTCCTCATAAAATTCATATATTTGTCACCCCCCCAAAAAAAAATAAATAAATGTGATTCCAGGGTACAGAAAGCATTTGCAGCTCCTTTTTTTTTTTTTAAATATATAAGGTATTGATTTGGTAGATAATTCTAGTTGGTATAGCAAATATACATCGTGTATCAGTAGCTAGTTACTTGAACACTTAGCAGCTAAGACAGCCGTAATCATTTCCTATCTCATCGTTTCTATGGTCAAATTTTTAAGGTGTCACGTAGCTGGTGGTTCTTGCTCAAGGTCTCTCAGGAGACTGCAGTTAGTCTGCCCTGCTGCTGTGCAGCCCGGCGGTGTGGTGATGGGGGATGTGGTTTTCCTTGTTTGGCTTTCTAAATGTGGGCTGAGTGGCCGGCGAGGATAAGACTGTGTGGAGATCGGTAGGAGGGGTTTGCAATTCTTGGAATTTGTGTAAAAATACACACATTGATATTAATGTGTGGTTATTAATAATTGTTATACCCTGGAGTAGCGTTTTATTTTGTTCATTTGGCTCCCAGGTCCATCCTGGGCAGCTGGTGGGGGGAGAAGCTGGCGTGGCTGGGTGCCAGTTTTCAGAGGGCATCCCTGTGACCTTGGCACAGGCCTGGGCTCCTGTCTGCCGGGGGGGCCATCCCCAGGGGCTGCTCTTGCTCTCTCGGCACTAGTGTCTTCCTTCCTTTGCTCTGATTTCACCCAAGATCTGAGGCTTAGGAGAGGCTGTGTGCTTAGCTGGCAAGGTTGCTGGCAGCACTGACCGCAGCCTGGTAGGTCAGGAGTGTTTTGTCACCTGGCTAGTGAAACCATCCTGAGGGGAGGGAAGAGACACCACACCTAGGGGAACAAGCAGGGCACGGGTTTGCCCGGGGTGGGGATGCCTGGCATGTGGGACTTTCAGTGCTAAAACCAGGACGGCACCAGGCAAACCGGAATAGGCACCAGGCAAACTGGAATAGCTGGTCGACCTAACTGTGCCTGGAGAAGCTTCCTGGTTGGCCCCCATCCCTACCACCCTTGCACCCGAGTGACTTTAAAGCTCACGGTTGGTAAGCATCTGACAGATGCTTCCTTGTGGATGAGGCCCTGCCTCAGGAGGAATTGCATTTCTCTCTGCCCTGGCGTCTGCCTCTCAAAGCCCAGATGGGTTTTAGCCTCTTCTTGGAAGCTCCCAGAAAGCAGGCAGGTGGTTGAAAAGACCACAAGGTTCTAACCACCAGCCTGCTGTATAACTGTGTGCATTGGAGGGTGGTGGCTGAGGGACTGGGCCAGAAGCCACTGCAGCCTTGGGGCTTGCTTCCCGATTGTCTCTGTGGATAGAAGACCCTGCCTTCACCTAGTGACAAGCCCAGACTCAATCTATCAGGGCTTTACAGAATTCGTGTGAGCAGGAGAGGGTAGCACTGAGATGTCCACAGGTCTCAGTGCTAGAGGAGTACTGGGAGGTTGCTCAGCACTTGTGGGGTTTGCTGTGTTGAAAGGACGCACAGATGGAGTGGTGAAAGGGCTTTGTGTGCAGAGAGGACATGGGATGGGGAGAGAGGAGGCCACTGGTGGGGTGGAATGACTGTGTGGGAACAACAGGGACATCTAACAGGGATGTCTGTTTGGCTGTGCAGTATGTATTGGGAATTTTTTCTACCTCCCCATAAAGTCTTTACGAAAATATCAATTTCTCCTTAAAAATATCTTTGGTCAGACAAATGTGAACCCTTGCTGTGGTTTGTTGACATCTCTCAGAATGAGAGACGAGCAGTGTGATTTGAAGTTCAAGTCTTAGGCCAGGTTTGGTGCAGTCTTACTGATGTCCCTGAAGCATTTTTCTGTGTCCCAGAGCCTGCCTGGAGCCCGTCTGCCCCCACCCAGGACTCCTTTCTTTCCGCTTACCCAGCTCCACTTGTACTCCTTCAAATCCCCGGACCATCATTCCAAATCCAGTTCTTGTTATATGAGACAAGTTCCAGTCATTCCTTGTTACACGTATTTTTTCTTTACAATCTCTTCTTTTCTCCTCATCTCTTTATCTTTGGCCAGTAGGAAGTACTCTCTAATTTTTAAATATAGGAATGGAGCTTCGATGTGATCCTATGTGGTCTCATTTAATTCCTGGGATAACCCTGCAGAGTTTCATTTCCTAGACAAAGAAGCCAAGATGCAGGAGGCTGAGCAGGTGGCTCCAGTTTATAGAGCAGCTACAAAGCGGTGGAGCTGCAGTTGGAGCCACTAAACCCTTTCATTTGATTCTGTCATACATACTTTTATTTTTAGAGCATTAGCTTTGAAGCCAAGATACCTGGGTCACACCTGGTCATACCTGAGTTCCTTTGATTCTGTAACTAACTGGGTGACCTTGAGCAAGACACTGGACCATTGAATATCAGCGTCCTACCTCGTTGGAATGAAAAAAATAAAAGGTGGGACTGGAAGACTTTGGAGCTGCTTTCCAGGGCTAATGTCCCTTCCTTCCATCTGTTTTTCCTTCTGGGAAAATCTGTCTAAACAGGCCTTGTGTGCCTCTCCCCTCTGCCTGGTGTCCTGGCCACCCTTGTGTACACTTTTGGATTATCCTTGGAGCTTTTCTGATCACCCTTGGGTGAGAGGAATTGTTGCTGTGACTTTTGATTTCTCAGACTTCCTACTACTTCCTTTAGCTTACTCGGATGACCCTGTCTGCAAAATCATTACAAAAGTATTTCTGTTTTGTGTTGTTGCTGCTGCTGTTAGTAAGAATGATTAATTCCTGGGCTATGAGGACTGTTGGGTGGGTCCCCATGGCAAGTTGGGTAATAAGATAGCATCTTTATAGTGTGGGAGGTGTGGGGCTGCCTGCAGGGGTAGGTAAAGGACCAGATAACATCTCAAAGGTTATTGCTTAGAACCAGGAAAAGCTAGCTTCTGTCCATTCATTGGTTGGATGGGCCGGGTTTGTGTTAGGTGCTCAGGATACAGAGGTGAGAGGACTGATAATACCTAGGACCTACCGGTGCAGTCAGGCAGGGGAGACACGGCTAATCTAAGAGTCAGACAGACTTTAACCCACAACGCTGACAAGTGTGAACATACACAATGGGGAGAACTACTGTAGACGCTAAATGCTGCGTACTTGATACACATTATCTCATTTAATCTTTACAGTGGCTCTTTAAGGAAGAGGGTGTTCTATTTTTGTAGACGAAGAAACTGAAACTCAGATTTCAATCCAGAGCTGATTCCAAAGCCCAGGTGCTACCTGTTACGCTTTATTACCTTCCTTGTGAGTCTTTAATTGCAGCCCCTGTGATTCTCCGTGTAGTGCCATCACTTGCCAGGATAGATGGAAGCGCTCATGTTGCAATATGAGTTCTGGAGTTAAGAGGCAGCCCTGTCCTCAGGTATCCATTCTGCCGACCCATTACTCAGTGCTGGAAACTGATGGCCAGTGAATAACCTCTGATGACATCTGGTTTCTGTGAGATGCTGTTCAAGTATGACTGTGTCATCGGGCTGGGCTGAATGATTAGGCCGTTTGCTCCCTGTGTTGTCCTAACATGATTAGTTTGTGTAATTAGGTAGATTTTGTATGGAAAGGAGGGAGGTTGAAGACTTGGGACACAGGAGAAGGTTTTGGTAGGGAAAATGGGGGGAAGGCGAGAAGTTGTCCGTGGGATCAGTACTGGGTGGGGAGGAGGGCTGGGTACAGGGTACCTGGAAAGATAAGGAGTTGGGACCAAAAGTGAGAGGTGAAAGGTCACCAGAGACAAACTTCGCCTGAGCGGGTCTCATTGCCAGCTGGTCTGTCTCAACATCACTTTCCTTTCACAGATACAAAGTGCCATATTACTGTTTTCTCAATTCTGTGTGAGGAAAAAGGAGCTGGTGTCTATTGTCTGTATTCTGTAGACTAAAAGTCCATACAGCATAGTGGCTCAGTCCTACAGAGGATTGACACAGATCTCCACTTAAGGTTGTTTTTTTTTTTTTTTTTGCGATAGAATATAACTCTGTCACCCTTGGGTACAGTGCCATGGTGTCATCATAGCTCACAGCAACCTCAAACTCTTGGGCTCAAGCAGTTCTTTTGTCTCAGCTTCCTAGTGGCCGGGACTACAGGTGCCCACCACAACGTCCAGCTAATTTTTCTGTTTTTAGTAGAGAAGAGGTCTCACTCTTGCTCAGGCTGGTCTCAAACTCCTGAGCTCAAGCAATCCACCCACTCAGCTTCCCAGAGTGCTAGGATTACAGGCATGACCTACTGTGCCCAGCCCTGACTGAAGTCCTTGAAACTGCCCCGCTCAGGGGTTGGCTGGTTTCAGGATGGAAGCTCATCTGGGTCTCTCTCTGCAGCTGGACATCTTAGGCATCCCTTCTTCCTTTCTTATTTACTGTTTCTCCTCATTTTATCCCTTTTAAATTGTCCCCTACCCTGCCAGAGGGCCCTCCTGGTAACACCTGACAGAGCTGGTAGCACCTGAGATGTGCTTTTGAGCAGAATGTTGAAGGCTTGTATAATGGCTATAATGTCCTTTGTACTATAAAGATGATAAGTGCTATAATGTACAGGAGACAGGGTCCATGGGCACCCAGGTGGTGAGAGTTATCTACATACTTGAGGGTAGAGGACACTCTGGATCTTTATAGCGATAAACTTGACCTTGCCCATAAGGGAGAGGTTTCCAACAGTGCTATTGTCTGAGATAGTGATGTCTTCAGTAGTGGCAGTATTTAAGCATCAGCTGGTTAATGACTTGGTGGAGAATATGATTTATGTGTATTTGACTTAATAAAAAACAAATCCATATGTATATATGGTGGGGAGGGCGTGATGTGTGTGACTCTTCCAACCCTGAAATTTTTCCTTTTAAAAAATCTCACTGTGACGTGACTTCCCCCCACCCCTCTTTCAGTCACAGACTTTGAATACTTGGA
>CAUYQV010022625.1:0-11145 GCA_963574575.1 Galagoides demidoff
TGAAGCTCTCTAAATGTAGAATATAAATGTCCTAACACAATAACTAAGAAAATGACATGAAGGCTATGTTAACCAGTTGGATGAAAGTATTTCAAATTGTATATAGAAACAGCACACTGTACCCCATGATAGTATTAATGTGCACAGCTATGATTTAATAATAATAAAAGACAATAGGCTAAATAAACTAAGCCACAAATACTGTAGGAGTCCACTTCTGTGAGGTACCTGAAGTAGTCAGATTCGTACAGGCAGAAAGTACAATGGTGGTGACTGGGAGCTGGGGGCAGGAGGAGTGGCAGTTAGTATTAAGAGGTCCAGAGTTCCAGAGATAGATGGTGGTGATGTCCGCATGGTACAGCAATATGAGGGTACTTAATGCCCCAGAACTGGACATTTAAAAATGATTAAAGTAGACATTTTTGTGTTATATTTTACCACCCTCCCCAATTGCACACACACACAACTGGAACTCTCCAAGTTCTGTCATTTTTGTTTCCCGAGATAGTTTTTCTCTGTCTCCCTGCCTAGGGTGCAGTGGCATCATTACAGCTCGCTGCAAACTTCAACCTCCAACTCCCAGCTTCAAGTCATCCTCCTGCCTTAGCGTCTCAAACAGCTGGGACTACAGGCATGCGTCACTGCGCGCCCGACTAATTTTTCTATTTTTAGGAGAGACCAAGCCTCTTCTTGCTCAGGCTGGGCTCGAACTCCTGAGCTCAAGGGATCCTCCCTCCTCATCCTCTCAGAGTGCTGGGACTGCAGGTGTGAGCCTCCACGCCCAGGCTTTGTGTTCTATCTTTAGATCCTGAACCTTTCACCTCTCCCAATCCTCGACTTAACTATATATCCTCTGTGAGTGGGGGTGGGGTAGAGTGGGGAATTTATTTGGGGATTAGAAGGAAGCGGAAGCGTTCACTCCAGTCATCTGTTACCCACACAGTGAGGTACAGGAAATAACTTGCGTGGGGGCCCGTGATGACCTCTTTTCATTTTGCAGAGGAAGTAGGAGTGACTCCCATTAGGATCTCACAGTCTACAAGGCAGCTTTAAAGTCCATTTCAAGTGGTCTCAAAGCTGCCTCTAACTTAATTTGTGTTTTGCTCATTCCTAATATACCTGGGAATGTTATTAAAATGTTCTTTCCTGGTCTTAACTAACGCTGTGCAGTCCTTGAAGCCTGCGTGATTAATGGCAAGGTAATTGCCCTTCAAAACAATGCCACCTGGGTCTTTACTGCCCCCAAAGCAGATGTCCTCTGCCGGGAGTGAAATTCCCAGCAGTTATTGCCTCCTGGTGAAACACCTAGGTGAGAAGCCGCTGGGTGCACAGGAAGGACACAACTCTGCTGGAGCCTTCAGAGGAGTGACATCAGGCCAGTCCGGGTCAGGCCAGGCCCCCTGGGGGGACTCACAGAGTGGGATCCTTTTCTGGAGGGGAATGTGGTCACCAGGAAGACACAGGAACAAAAACAAGGGAGAATGAGAATGAGTTTGCCCTGCGGTGTGTCTGTGAGTCTGTTCTCCATGAAGGGGGAGGGTTTTTGAGTGTTTGCTCTGTGTCTACCTCTGCTGAGGACTTTGCCTCGTGCTAATCCTGTGTACTAGGCATTGCTCTCATTGTGCTGATGTAGAGGAGGAAACCTCTACAGAGGTTAGTCGCTGGCCCTAATCCACCCCTGTGCTGGAGAGCTGGGATTTGTTCCCAGATTTCATGTCCCTGAAGCAGGTAGGAATTGGATCTCATCCGCAGTGCCTGGCTTGTTCCACTCGGCCTGGGATTTCTGTTATCTTAAGAAAGCAGAAGGTGGCTAAAGCAAGGGTGCCCGGAGCCAGGGGAGGGGCTCTGCTCCCTTCTCCGGATGCCTTGAGCCTCCGTCTCATTTCTGGAGTCTGCCGCCCAGCTGGCTGTCCTGCACTAACCGTGAAGGCCTAATTTGGGGATCCCAGATCTGCCTGGCTACCTAGGATACCCCCCTTGGTGCTCATCTCCATCTAGGCCCAATCTTGGATTGCCATCCCCTTATTTTATGGCTTTGCCTGGTTCCTCTCCCTTCCCACCCAAGGCCTGGAATCCCAGACCTCTGCTTCTGGTTTGTCTGTGTTACACACACACACGCACATACACTCAGTCACACACACACATACTCTAGGGTCAAACAGGACAGATCGGGAGGCTGTTTTTTTTCCCCCAGTGTCTTTGGAATTGGAGAGGTTAGAGGAATCTAGTGGAGTCCAACCGTGATCAGGCTTGGGACAGAGCTGGACTGGAATCCCCTGCCCACCAGTGCGGGAAGGGAAAGAGAACTTTACCCTGTGATTGCCGTCCCACTCTGTGTAGCTCTTGGGCTTTATGCCGTCTGGCTGCTCTCTAGAAATCACCATGCACTGTCTGCAAAAGGGAGAGGAAGGACACAAGAGTGTGCGAGCCATCCCAGAAGGAGGACTGCCCAAGGGACAGGAGAGATCAGTGTGCTGTGTTGAAGGTCACAACACAAGACAGAGGGTTGCGGCTGTGTGTGCTCTGTCCTGGCTGCGGAGGGGCTGATCTGGCCACTTGGTGGAGACAGCAGTGACTTCGGCCTGCTGACCACGTTTGCTGCACACACGTGGACTCGCACCCAGTGGCCTGGCAGGGACTTGCTCTCTGTAATAATGATCTGAGTCTTGTAGCTGGTGCAGTGGCAGTGCTGAGGGCGCGGGCTCCTGGGCGATTCTGAGAAGGTCCTTGGGGTTCAGTCATTTCCTATTTCCCCTACCCACCTTCCCTATCAGCAGGCCTCTTGGCTTTCCCCACCTGAATGCCGCTGATCATACCCTTCTGTTCCTTATCTTTTCCTTCCCCAAAGTGCTCAGGAACTACACATCCAGCTTCATTAAACTGGAAAGACTGGCTCGCTTTGCTAATGAGTCCATTTTAAATGAAACTGAAACCCAGGCTAGGATTTTTTGGTTCACCTCCCAGATCACAGGAATTTATTGCCTCATTAACAGTTGAATAAGCAGTTTTCAATGATCCAAGAGCAGGCTGACCACTTGGAATCCCAGGGTCGTCTGCTAGGCCTCCTGTGTCTTAGCTGGTTTGTGACTTACCTTTGCTGCCATGGGGGTTCATGGGGAAGCAGGAAATGAGATGCAAAGAGAAAATTGGAGTGAGCATTCTGGTTTATCAAGTAGAAGTAGGGTGTGTGTGTGTGTGTGTGTGTATTGGGGGGAGGGGAAGGGCATGTAGAAGGGTTTTTCTTGAGCCTCAAGCTATCCCCCTGGGTAGAGTGCCATGGCATCATAGCTCACAGCAACCTCCAACTCCTGGGCTCAAGTGATTCTCCTGCCTCTGCCTCCCAAGTAGCTGGGACCACAGGCGCCTGCCATGATGCCTGGCTATTTTTTGGCTGCAGCTGTCATTGTTGTTTGGCGGGCCCAGGCTGGATTTGAACCCACCAGCTCAAGTGTATGTGGCTGGTGCCTTAGCCGCTTGAGCCACAGGCGCTGAGCCTGGCATGTAGAAGTTTTATAACTGAAGATTGTTATTCAACTTGGTGATCTAGAAGTACTTGGGAATCGTGTGTGTGTGTGTGCGCGTATGCAATTGAGCTTTATCATTCATGTAACATAAATGGTCTATAGATTTGTTTAACCGTCTTCTACTGCTATTGTTTAAGTTCTTCAATGTCTGCTTTTGTTTGTGTGTATTTGTGGCGGTTTTCTAATCTTTTGTTTACTCATGTATTCCAAGTCCTCAGAACAGTGACTGGCACATAGGAATTCAGTACATGTTTTACTGAATGAATACATAAATGACGTGTGTGTGTGTGTGTGTGTGTGTGTGTGCACATTTACACATAAAGTAACATCTCACCCATAAAAAGTCATTGATGTAACAACCTTAACTACATAAAATAAGCGAAGAATTAGAACACAGTCCAAAAGGCAAGAGTGAGAGCGTAAAGGTGACAAAGCTCAGGGTCACGTTTCTGTAAGAGGAACTTATCATCCTTCATAGCGAGGTCTACTTTAGATACTTCTCATGGCCTGGAGCAGATCAGGAATAGCAAATTAAAGATAGAGACAGTCACAAAGCCGAGACCAACTAAGTGACAGTTAACAGCTTGACAGGAAGAGAGAGGACAAAAAACAGACACAAATACTCTAAGTATAGCTGCCTGGAACCACTAGATTTAGGGCAAACAGCATTTATAATTTACTGTGCATTTGGAAATTATGTCATGTAGCACATGGTATGAAATTAACTAACATTCATAGTGGACGCTGCATCGTCCAAAGCTTAAGTCGTGTCTCATGATTTTATAAGAAGATGAGGTCATCTCTAATTTGGGGGAAGATTCCTTTGAAACGGTTTAAATGTTTCTTAAAGAGTCACTCTTTCATTATATATACCAGGAGGCAGAAAATGATGGCCCATAGGCCAAATCTAGCCTACTGCTTGTTTTTATAAATAAAGTTTTATTGGAAACAGCCATGTTGGTTCATGTATACACTGCCTGTGGCAACCTTCTTCTTCCTCTTAGCAGAGTTGAGTAGTTGTGACAGAAACAGTATGGCCTGCAAAGCCCAAAGTATTTGTTGTCTGGTCCTTTGCAGCAAATGTTTGCCAGTCCCTGGTCTCCCTGGTGGGTTCTTTTCAGATGTTGGTTTCTGCTTCTGTGTGTGTCTGATTCATTTCCAGGCATTAAGTGATCTGTGTACATGAGTGCGTACACACACGCATTTCTCTGTGGTAACAAACTCAGTTAAACGTTGAGCGCCACATTCACATTCTCAAATGTTTGGATGAAATTAGCTAGAACTCCTGCTTCGCTCAACTGATGGCAGGGAGCAGTGTGTTGTGACCTCTAACCCGAGTAGGTTGTGACCTCTAACCCAAAGGGCAAAGACATTCTGGAGGAACTGGAGCACCTTTGGAAACCTCACTGCTGCCCTCTGAACAGCTCCCCAAGCAGAGGCGTATTGATTGCGTTCAAAGCTCGTGTAAGACAGATGTCCTTGCACTGTGAACGATTCAGTGACTCTGTGTCCCACGCTATGTAGGGTCTTGGGGGATATTTAAATGGCACTGGAAGTCGACTAATATAAGAAATATTGTAATATGTTTCATCAGATAAAATTTTCCTTTCAGGTTATTTGTCAGGACCTGCTACTGACACCACTTGTCAGGGCCCAGGACTGGCCAGGTCTCGGGCCTGGCTTGGGTAAGGTTCCAGATGCAGACCACTATGCTACCTTGCTCAGGAACAGTTTCTCTTAGGTGCTTGAGGGCTATCTACTTTAGCTGGAGAGAGAGAGAGAAAGAGTAAGTCTTAGAGAGAGTAAAGCAGTCTTCTTAGAACAGATGGGTCTTAGTCTTTAGCAGAGCTTGGTAATCTTCAGCAGAGAGACACCGTGCTGGCATTCTGCAGGCAGGAGAGGGGACAGAGTCAGAGTAAGCAAGTCCATGATGGAATGCGCATGCTCCCGACTGCCTTCTCCTCCAGCCTAATATAAGACTGATCTCGTGCCTCTCAACACCACAGGTGTAGAGACTGCCAAGTCACCAATGCTCTCCTATCGCGAGCTCTCATGCTTGTTAGGAGAGCTAATCTCTCTCCATGCCCTTTCCACCAAGGTGTTCCATTATTGAGCTGTACAGGTATTTCTTATAACTCTCACTCCTCCTAGCCATAAGCTATACGGGCTGCTACAGTGACTCGTAACCTTTGTCACTGACTTAATAGAGTAAGTTTCTCCATTTTGTACCGATACTGCAAAATTAGTGTTAGCTCAGTGCAGCTAAACTACTTCACTTTACTCATTTTTCAAGTATAGAGATTCCCAAACACATTGTGGAAGGTAAGCTTCTCAAATGATTTTACCTGTGGGTAAACCGTGTGCATTATCATCAACATGAACACTGATTTGCATTTGGTGTGGGGAAGGAAGGGCCATTTCATTATTGAGATATAATTCATATACGGTACAGTTTCTAAGTGTGCAATTCAATGGTTTTTAGTATATTTATAAAGTCACACAAGTACCTGTATATATATTTTTAATACAAGAAGATTGGTTCATTTTGAGGAATTCCAAGTAATCCAAGTAAAATTGGATTTTAGAGTTGTGCTGAAATCTACATATTTGCGCTCTGTTGAGATTTACCGGTTGGCATGTGTGCCAGAGATTGGCCGAGTCCTCGGTCCCCTGCGTTTACATATGTATTTTATATATGGATCAAATTGCTTCTCCCAGTTGGGTTGTGTTGGAGAACACTGATGCCCAGTGCCCCAGGCCTCCAGCCTAACCCCAAGCCCCAGGTTAGGGACCAACCTCCCTACCTTTTGGAATTTTTTTCCCTCCAAAATACGGGCTGCAGGGTATGAGGAGTCTTCCCCTGTCTCTTGCTGTCCTGATCACCACAGTGAAACAGGGAAAGACTAACAAAAATACAAAGTTTTGGGCGGCGCCTGTGGCTCAAAGGAGTAGAGCGCAGGCCCCATATACTGGAGGTGGTGGGTTCAAACCCAGCCCTGGCCAAAAAACAAAAACAAAAACATAAAAACTTCAGAAATACAAAGTAGATAGCAAACTTTAGCTGAGCTAGAGTTCTCATCGGAATATCCAACTGTGCTTCAGCATCCATGGGGGATTGGTTTCAGGATCCGCCATAGATACCAAAATCCACAGACACTCAAGACCCTGATATAAAATGGCATTGTTCTTGTATATAACCTGCGTATACTTTAAATCATCATTTACTAATACAGTGTAAGTAGTTGTTATACGTATTCTTTATGGAATAATGACAAGAGGAAAAGTCTTTACGTCTTCAGTACAGATGCAGCCATCTTTTTTTCTGACTATGCTCTATGAGTTTTACCAATTGGTGTCTTGATTCACGTGATCCACAGTTGGCCCCACAGATCCATAGAGGCAGAGCCCACACATTGGGAGGCCTGACTGTTTATTGAAATGTAAATATCCCCCACCCCTCACTCCTCGTCCTAAATGGCCCTGTGCCAATGGCCATTCATTTCTTCACTCCTTCATTCATACGCACTCATTCAGAGCCTGCCATCTGGAGGGCACCAGGCACTAGGCCCTAAGCATAGGGAGGTGACATAGACAGGACTCTGCTCTCATAGAGTTTATATTCCAGCAAAGATAAGTTATGAAATAGCTAATCTCAACAATGAATTTCACAGCCACATTGTGATACATGCACCAAAAGAAGTATCCAGGTTTTTTTGGATAGAAGGGGGGAGGCGGGGGAGGCTCAATGAGGGTGTGATGTTTCAGCCAACATCTGAAGGGTAAGTAGGAAGGGAGTGGTGTGTGCAAGGGTGGACGTGCCTACGGTGAGGGCAGCATGTCACAGGAGGGGCAGGAGGGCAGGCAGGAGCTACATCATAGAGGGCCTTGTAGGCGTAGGAAGGATTTGAGACCAAGTGGTGGAAATTCCCTAAGTTCCTAATTGCTGCGTGTTAATGGTTTGAGGGGAGCTGGCATAGAACGGGGGAATTTACTGCAGGCATCCAGGTGAGAGATGGGTGGCTTCAGTGCCCAAACTGGGGACAGTAGGGGACAGGAAAAGTGGATCTGAGAGCTGTTTAGGGCATGGAATTGACCACCCTCAGCTCATTTATTATCTCTTCGTTCCTGCGGTTAGAGTCCATCCTGCTTTCCCAGTTCTAGGACCTCAGATGTCCTTGTTTTCCTGTCTGGCTGAGTATACATTGAATTTGCACTGCAAGCCATCCAGTGCCCCTGGAGTCAAGTGATTGTCATCTTAGGGGAAGTGTGTCTGTAACGTTAGAGACCCCTGATTTGTAACCGGAAGGCTTCTCCAGATCACTTCTTGACATTGTTCCTGGGAATGTTGACTAGAAAAGCTGAGGGCTTATCAAAGATGCAGTCTTCAGAGAAGGCTAACTCTCTGGGTACCCAAAGATACTCCCAGGGACATTCAGAAACTTGAAGTCCCATTCATAAACTTGCTTTAACACAGGAAGCTACATTTTCCATGTTGTAAATTTCCTCCATCTTTTGTTGTTGTTGTTTTTGTTTTGTTTTTTGGCGACAAAGTCTCATTCTGTTGCCCTGGGCTAGAGTGCCATGGAGTCACAGCTCACAGCAACCTCAAACTCTTGGGTTCAAGTGAGCCTCTTGCCTCAGCCTCCAAGGTAGGTGGGACTACAGGCATCTACCACAGTGCTTGGTTAATTTTTTTATATTGTCAGTAGAGACGGGGGGTGGGGGGGGTCTCACTCTTGCTCAGGCTGGTCCAGAACTCCTGAGCTCAGGCAATCCACCTGCCTTGGCTCCTAGAGAGCTAGGATTACAGATTATAGGCATAAACCACCTCGGGCCGCCTACCTGCATTTTTTTTTTAAAGTGTCCAAATGCTGAGTCTCTCACTTCCTAGGCAGGAGGACAGGCAGGAGGGCCTCTGGTGGGTAGAGCCCGAGGCGGGCACAGCTGCCTGGTGCTCAGCCCCTGGGCCTTCTGTCTCTGGGCACCATCAGTTCTGTGTACTCCCCTCCCCATGCTAACGTGCCATTTTACCCCCAGATGGTGATTTTTTATTCACTTCAGTCCTGGAGTTTAAAAATTCTCAGACTTCAAACTGAGTCGAAAATAATCCTTTGTGTCCTACTGAATGGTGAATGAGAATTTGTGCCTAGGAGACCGGACCAGGTAACAAACTAGAAAACACCCCCAAATCCTTGATGCCCTTGATGGATAATGACACTAAATGTGGATGGTACTTGCATTATAGAGGCATGCACCCCCGACTGTCAGATTTTTCACGCATTTAACCAAGTGGATGGCTTTTTGCCTTCAGCGGGTTTTTATTTCAAGACCAGCAACTCTGGCACCAAGATGAAGAAACGAAAATGGAAGGCCTTAGAGTCAGACAGATGGATTTCTATATCCAGAGCCCAGAAGAGTGCAGAGACAGTCTTCAGTGTTTTTATATACATTTGCTTTTGCAAAAAATATATTGTATGATTAAGAGTGTTGATGATGTTGGCAAAGCAAGCCAGAAAGATGGCTCCTTGGTCTACAGTCTTTAGTCATTTTGCTTCAGACCTGTATTCTGAAGTCAGTGCTGGGTTTTGTGTTTTTTGTTTTGTTTTGTTTTTTACTATTTTTCTCAAGGACTTGGGGCTGGAGGCTGGCAAAGGGACCATTCCACAATTTCCCAGCATTCCAAGCCTGTGTACCAGGATTAGAACCCACACCTGCAGTGCCCTGCAGCGGAGTGACGGAGCTGAAAGATCTTTGTGAAGAGAGGGGGAGGGCGGGAAGAAGGAGGTGTCAACTTCTAATAGATTGGAGAAGAAGAGTCAGGGATTAAGAATTTCAATTATTGTTCATTTTGGAAAGAGACAACCATAAATATATATTTAAGTGTCTGTCTTCACTATAAGTTTGTTTATGGCTAAATTTGAAAAATAACTTTCTTTGGTCTCTTGAGTATATTAGTTATTTGGGTGTGATGCCTTGGAAGAAGGTGCTCAATGTAACATTTTATTTGGGAATCATCTGAGATTTAAGATCGGAACTGACGGCTCGGCACCTATAGCTCAAGAGGCTAAGGTGCCAGCCACATACACCAGAGCTGGCAGGTTCGAATCCAGCCCGGGCCTGTCAAACAACAGTGACAACTACAACCAAAAAATAGCCGGGCTTTGTAGCAGGCACCTGTAGTCCCAGCTACTTGGGAGGCTGAACCAGGAGAATCTCTTGAGCCCAGGAGTTGGAGGTTGCTGTGAGCTGTGATGCCATGGCACTCTACCCAGGGTGACAGCTTGAGGCTCTGTCTCAAAAAAAAGGTCAGGCAGAACTGACTTATGCCTTTAACACATAAAAAACAGTTTTAAATATTAAAAAGTTACGTACAATCTGTTACTTTCTTATCATATGTATTTATGAGAAATGATCTCCATTTTGCCCTCCCTTTGCCAGGATAATTATTATCCCGTACACATTGAGATCTGTGTTCAAATCAGCAAATAAATGTATACAGAAGGTGCCAAAGAAATTATACACATTTTAAGAAGGAAAAACTGTAGTAAAATTATTATGCTCAATATATACCAATAAAGTTTGTTATATATCTTTTTTCTTTTGCAGTTTTGGGCCAGGGCTGGGTTTGAACCCACCACCTTTGGTATATGGGGCCAGTGCCCTACTCACTGAGCCACAAGTGCTCCCCTATCTTATATTGCATCTTGTATCTCTTATACTTGCAGAAGTCAATTGTGACTTGAGTATTATAATTTTTACTATAGTTTTTTTTTTCTTAAAATATCTATGCATGTTTTGGGTACCCTCTGTATAATTTTCATAAGATTCATGCTAAATTCTTAAGCTTTCAATTTTAAATTTTTAGCAGTAGATTCTAGGTAGAAATCATCTTTGTAATTGACATTTAAAACACAAATTCTTCTCATAATTGACACCGACTTCATTCATGCCAGCCGTGAAACTCAGTTTATTATTCTTGTCAGTGCTTGACATATCTGACAGGCGGGGAAATCTCAAGTAAAATAGATATATTTGGCCATGAGATGTTGACTTATAATTCAGGAAATTACAACCTTCCACCTGTAAAGGAGAAGAACCAGCAGAGGCATCGTTTTGATTTATGTGGTGAAAACCAGAAAACAAAAACGAAAACCTTTGTTCGGCTGTCACCGCCGATGAAGGCGACATGTTAAAATAAATAAACATCCAGAGCGCTTCACACGCAGTGGGGTGTCTGTGGCAGCAACCAGGGAGGCCAGGGTTTCCTTTGAGGATATTCCGGCTTTCTCAGAGCACAGGTAGGGCCCTGGCCATGCTCAGCTTTAACCAGAACCACAATGATGTTTCCTTCCCTCCTTCTTCCTCTGTTCTCTTTTTCCTCCTTTGTTTCCTTCCTTCTCCTCTCTCTCTCTTCCTCCCTTGTTCCTGTTTCACTGTCTCCTTTTCTTTTCACTAGACTTATGTGTCAGATTTTATTTGAAAAAGAGAGTCCTATCCCCCTATCTAACCTGCAGCCCATGGGCCACAACTGATTTTCTTTTCTTTTCTTTCTTTTTTTTCTTTTTTTTGAGATGGAGCCTCAAGCTATCCCCCTGGGTAAAGTGCCATGGCATCACAGCTC
>CAUYQV010022626.1:0-17142 GCA_963574575.1 Galagoides demidoff
ATAGTTTTAAAACATTCTGATTCTACTCTTAGAGAGTTTCACTTGTACCCCTGTAAGATATACCTCAAAAATGGTCCCTCCAATCCCCCTCCCTCCACCCATTCCCCCCTCCCTTCTCCCTCCCCCCTCCCCACATTCTTAATCTTATATGAACAACTAAAACCATATGTCCCAATATGCATTTGGGGCTTATCAGCAAGGCCAAGTTTCCAGAAGAGCCATTTAGGAACTGCTCATTCCCTTAGCATGAATATCCACTCTCAGACTCAGATGAGCACTGGCCCAGCTGGACTCCAGATCCCCTACTGTCCTCTGACCTCCCCCAGAGGCCATCATAGCTCACTTCTCTTTTCAACATCTTCCTGACTCCTGACAGCAGCCAGCTCTGTCAGGACTGTGGACTTCCAGGTATAGCCGGTTGAAGGGCTCACCAGCTTTAGGGCAGTGACCCAGGGGACCAGTCTCCAAAGGCTGTTAAAGCCTGGCTGGAATAAATTGCAAATTTGGTGCCACTGATGCAGGGTTTTCCCAGTGACTCCTTACCAAATGGGTAAGACCTTGAGGAGGAAAAAACAAAACAAACTCTCTTCAATGCATATAGCAAACTCTGTCTTGAATATGAACATGTGATAAGGGAAAAGAGTCATTTATTCTCACCACTCTCCTCTAAGCACCTGAATCCTGGGAACTGTAGCATCTTCTGTTTGCTAAGGACAACTGAACTACTCATCTCTGGCATTAATAGCTTTTGACAAACTTGAAGCAGTTTGGAGCAGTGGGTGGGGTATACAAGTTTGGAGACAGACGCCTGGAAGGGCTTCATTTGCTCTGCTGAGGAAGGGGAGAGAGGGAGAGAAGCTAGGGGCTGAGGAGGCTGAGAACTGACGGAGAAGGAGGATCCGAGGGGCTGCAGGGCTGACGAAGAGACTTGGGAAAGGAGACAAACCTCAGGGGGATTTTTCAAAGGTGCGGTACAGTTTTACCTCTACGCTTCTTACTAAATGATCAGTAAATGTTTTGAAAGTGACAACCGAAGGGGTGCTCTACTGTCAAGCTATCTAAAGCACATGCTGGTCCTGTCTCAGCCCAACCCTGGTTCGGGGCCCCATCCCCCTATTGCCTCACCTAGTGCCTGGACCAGAGTCCCCAGGCAGGGGCAGAGCTAGGTGGGCGTGAGGTGGCGCCACACTAAGGGGAGAAGAGGGTAGCAAAGACCAAGAAGCGGCTCCCCTTTGATTGGGATGGACTCCCCGCTCAAAAGCCCACTCTGAATAATTTTTTTCTTGGCATACTAGAATTAAACCCTATGACAAGGGCGAGCCATATAAGTATTGATCTTGCTTATAGGAACATATCAATAAGCAAGAAACACAGATTTGGGAGGCCCTCTAAGGAGAAAATGATGTTGAGAAGTATAAAGGAGAAAATGAGACAAATGCCAGGAATAGAGCGTTTCACAAATACTCGTGAAGTCACCACAATAGCCAGAAAACGCATTGTTCAGATAATCCACACAAATAGGAGACTTCCACGTATGAGGCGAGGAATATCTGTTCATTAGTCGACTAAAGATTTATGAGCAGGAAGAGTCCAGCTTAGGCTTCATGCTGCCCAGAATAGCCCTGCAAGACGGGAGAATGTAGCAGGTCGCCACTGCTCAGGCTCCGGGGCTGCGACTCTCCCTCCACAAGCGTGGATGAGTCTGATGAGGAACTTTCTATAAATAATAAATGCCTCAGCCTCATGTGCTGCATTTTCCTTATTTAAAGGTAACAGATGACCAGAAAGGGTGAGGCTCACAAACTCTGAGAGCTTTTTATCAGCTCTTGCAGAAGGATGATCTACACAAACCACCCAGGGATTGTTCCATTTAGAGTAAGTAGTTAGATAACGAGAGGCCAGACTAGTTTTTCCTTTGCTTCCCCCTGATTATATAACAAAAGCTGGAGGCCTGGGTGACGCGCTCCTTTCTTTCACCTCTCCCTCATTCCCATTTGCACACTGTGGGACTATTCCCTTAATTCTCCCATAAGCTGCTGGAAGATACAAACAGAACAGCCAGACTCAACACTTCCACTGACATTTAAAGGTCAAGTCTCCTTATATCATAAATAATGATATCTCCCTCCCACACAGAGGAAAAGATAGCTTGGAGATTTACTGGGAGGAGAGGGACCTTTGAAAGTTCAATTGGACAAGAGATCTTGATTTAGTGCAATTTTGCTGAACACTTTAGCTGAGATTGCTTGTTTCATAAAGAACTGAAGAAAATTAAAATCAAAGGATGAATTCGTCTAGCTATTGCTATTTACCTCTATTCTTTATCAATTTTAATATGGTTAGCCTCTCAATAAATAAAGACTTCTGTTATAAAAGAATTGGGTCAATGACAACAGGATTTGGTTTTCAAATATTTTCTTTCTTTTTTGAGACAGACTCAAGCTGTCGCCCTGGGTAGAGTGCCGTGAAGTCACAGCTCACAGCAACCTCCAAATCTTAGGCTTAAGCGATCCTCTTGCCTCATTTTTTCTATTTTTAGTAGACATCGGGGGGGGGGGGGAAGTCTCACTCTTGCTCAGGCTGGTCATAAACCTGTGAACTCAAGCAATCCACCTGCCTCGGCCTCCCAAAGTGCTAGGAGTAAAGACAGGCACGAGCCACAGCACCCAGCCCCTCTTTCTTTCATAGAGGCTTTTTTTTTTTTTGCCTTCCAGACCCTTATTTCCAGGTGTTACCTTAGAAAGAGCTTCCATCTGTGAGAAAGCCATTTGGGTTAGGTCCATTTAAATTTCCCCATCAGAAGGAGGAAGTTGTTTCAGAAGGACGAAGTTATTTTGGAGGAATCACATGTTCAGTACATATTTTTTGTTTTTTTTAATTTGCTCTCCTTTTTCTCTGCCCTCAGAGCTCATGGAAACCTTTTCATCCAGGAATTAAAAGCATCCTAAGACATTCTCTTTACCTCCCCACAGTTTACAGCTCAGCTCCTTCATCACTAAGTTGCTGGTGGTCCCCAGTGGAAGATCTTATCTGAAAATAACTAAACAATTCCAATTGACTGAGTGCTTATTAAGTACCAAATGCCAAGCAGGGTATCTTCCTTACATGATCTCATTTGATCTCTCCCACTATCCTGCAGGGTGGGGATCACATCTTACAGATGAGGAAGGAAAGTGAGTGTCGGAAAGGTTTTACAGCTAGTTCAGGGCTGCAGAGATTGTATGGGGTGGGCTGGGACAGGAACTCAGGTCTGCCAGACTCCAACCCACAAAAAGATACATCAGGGATGATATTATTGCTTCTGTGTCCTTACTTGAAGTCAAATGCATTTTACTCCTGATAACATGGTGATCACACGGTTTGTTTTTAGAGCTAAATGCCTGGTCCTTATCTCAAGGCAGACAAATTGATGGTGAGATGAAAGCTATTTTAAATTTTGAAAAGACCTAAAAAATTTCTACATAGGGACACAGGAGGGCACTCTAACCTTCTCTCAGTTGAAATATTTTCTTTGCAATTCCACAGCTCAGAGCCTTGAATCCCAGTGCTGGTTCTGCCCTGATTACTTGTGTGAACCTGGGCTTATGAGTTCGAGTTCATACTGGGAACTCAGTTTCCCCATTTGCAAATAAAGGAAGGTGGGTGAAATAAGACTTAGGGTCTTAAGAACTGGATAATTTCACATATTAGCAGCCTATTAAAGGAATTTATGACCCAAGGACTATTAATCATCAGAAACAAATAACATGTTTCTTTCACACTTACCATACTTAAACAGAAAACGTACTTTTAGATTTAACTCATCATGTTTGCAAAAAGGAAATCCTCTCCAAGCCTGCGGTGGAGTTTACTTCGTTTTAGCTCATCTGGGAATTATAAGGAATTGCAGGAGACACCCTTTCCCCTCACTTGGACTCACAGGGCCCATCTTCTTTCCACTGGGGTTGGGTCTGCTTTACATTGACTGAATGCATTGGCTGGTAAGTCACTTCTTATTTAGCATTTATGTGACAGTTCCCTTCACTCCAAAGACTGGTGCTGTATTGCTTTGTGAAATTTATTGTCGGGACTTTGGAAAATAAAAAAACACCTTCATAGTCACCTGGCCTGGGGGGAGTTTTTCACAGGGCAAGGTTATTTTGAGATTCATTTGACAAACTGAAGAATGGCTAAGATACAGGGAAGCTTTGGCTAGACCCCTTGAGGACAAGAAGGGATCTTTTTCTCTTTCTTGTAAATGGAGGACTAACCCAGGTGCTCTGACAGAGAAAAGAGAAAAAGGAGAGAAAATCTAGTAAGTAGCAGTTTAAAGGACATGAAATGATAGGTTTAGAGGAAATCTGTACATTACACAGCAGGGAAAGTGAATGAAAACACACCTCAGCCTTGAAGCTGAGCGCTTATCCGCCTCCTAAAGCCTCATGCTGGTCTTTTCTGTACAGAGGCAGAATAGAGGCAGGAAGATTTTTCTCTCCGACAGAGCCTTGCTGAGTGATTACTACACAGACCACTTAAACCACTGGGCTGCTTTTGTTCTGAGTCAATAAAAAGCCTCCCAGATGTCTGGTCTTGAAAACAAAAAAGTGACTTGTTCAGCCAGAACAGGTCAGCAGGCAGTCCTTCAGCCACAACCGTCCTCATGGGTGCCCACACATTAGAGTCGCAGCAAGGAAGCAAATGGCCTCCGTGAAAAACTACTCTTTATTGGAACCCACAAAAGAAAGCGAACTCACAGCCCAGCCCTGGGTCAATCTCCAACTCTAGAAATGTCTTTTATCCAAATGCAGTTAAATGAATTTGGCAAGATCTAGGTTTTACAATTTTAGTGTTATTGGTTTCTTTTTTTCTTGCAATCTGCCTGACTTTTCTGTGCTTTACTTTCTTCTTCTGTAAAATGGGGGTAACAAGAATGCTAGCATCACTGGGTCGTTGTAGGCTTAACTAGGTTAATATAAATGAAATAGAGCAACACTGGACTTGTAAGTGCTACATACGGGTTATATAAGTAAGCTATTCTTCTTATGCATCTATTATTACTATTATTGTTATACTTGTTTATATTTTAAAGCCTTGGGGTACCTTGGGAAAACTTTGTGATGCTGTTATCAGATTTTGTCTTATCCCAGGCATTATTACTTACTTCCTGATGTCCTCGTTTCTCCTTAACTAGAAATATCTATTCTTTTTTTTTCTTAAATAATCTGTTCCTTATGCTTAAATTCTTTGATACTTCAAGGTTTCATGTCTCTCTTCTCCTCCTTTCCCTTCCCTGAACTCAGTGCCTGGTTCAGAATTATAATGTGTGACAAAACAAAATTGTACATAGCAGAGGGGCAGTGACACAGTCCCAATGGGGTATACTGTGACCTATAATGGAGATGTGCACAGAGGTCATACCTGAGCTGAACTGTAATTGGCCATACAAAGTGGAGTGGGCGTTGGAAGGAGAGTGTTAAGGAAACAGTATCTTCAAGGACTAGAGTCATGAAAGGGACAGTGTATTTTCTTTCCGGGACTTCTGTAGGCCCTAAATTGTCACTGGCTTCCTATAGTCTACAACACAAAGCGTCATGCACTCAGCACAACACTGAAAACCTCTCTCAACCTGACTTAAGTGTACCTTTCCAGACCTTTTCCATGCCTCTCTCCTGTCACTTCTACAGGTAGCCACGGCAGCCCTTCTCTGTTCTGGAAGGTGCCCTTGTTCTCCCATCTCTAATTTCCTGCATTTCTTCTTTGACTCTGGAATGCCTTGAAACCTAACCTAGCTCCCACAGCCCGGCCAGGTGCCCTCTTCTGCTAAGCCGTTCCTTAGCCCACATCTAGATGCCCCCTATCCCTTTCCACGTCCCAGCACAGTTTGCTTGTTTCTTTACTATGGCACTCACTTCATTCTGCTTTTATTGGCTTTATTCTTGTATATTTCCTACAAGACATGCAAAAAATTTTATTCATCAAAAAAAACCTTCATTCAGTATCTACCATGACACTAGGTACATGTTAGGTAATTGAAAAGGATAAGAGCTGTACATAAAAATATTGTGTTTATTTTGTGCTAGGTAGTATTCTAATCACATTGCATATGTTACCTTATTGAATTCTTAGGCAACTTTGTTGTGCAGTAAGGAATTTAATCTTAACCATTGGTCCCCATGATGTAATCTCTTAAGCCCCTAGAATGTCTTGCCTGATAAAATTTATTTATTTACCAGGGGTCTTGGAGCCACACCAGAAAGTCTAAGTACGAGATTTATGGTGAAGGTTTAACCTCTGAAGGAGCTGGATTCTGATGTTGGCTGCTATCTGAGGCTCAGTAAAGACTTTGGACAGCAAAGCCCCCATGAGATTCTCTGGTTAGCAACACTTCTGTCTTGTGTATTGTCACACATCATTATAGGAGAGTCATGCTGTCCACGACTCCAGGAGAGAGGACAACTGGAAACGCCACATTTGGAAATTTACTAGATTATGCCCTAGGCACTTCTTTCTTTAGCTGATTTTCATCTGTAGCTCTTGTGGTAATAAACAGTAACCACCAGGAGAATAAGAACTTTTGGTGAATTCTGTGAATCCTCCTAGCAAATCATTGACTGTAAGGATGACCTTGAGGCCCCCTAAACTTGTAATTGGTGTTACTTGTTTGTCCTTCCGCATACTTTTGCACTTAGGAAGTAGACACTACAATTATCTCCATTTTACAGATAAGCAAACTAAGGGACAGAGAGGTTCAGCTTTTTACTCAAGGTCACGTAACTAGTAACTAGGATTTGATCCTACATATCTTAACAGCAGAACCCACACTCTGAACTATCGCTCTTATTTAAATAAAAATTAAAAATAGAGAAAGATAAAAAATATTAAGAGCAGACATAACAATGAACATGTGTCCTCAAACATTGAAGATGTTTAGGGAAGCTTTTATAGAAAAACATCTTGTATTACAACTCAGGTTTTTAATCTCTACAAATGTCATAATATTTTGGATCTGAATAGATGATGGTTACGTATGTTAAAATATCTGAGGCCTGAGCGCAGAACATGTTAATTTAGAAACTTATATGCAAGACACAGGCCTTATAGTTATTGAATATAGCAAAAGATTTATTTATTTTTTAACAAATGCAAAATTCTTTTAGTCTTTGGGAACAATCTTATTGTCCCTCCCTGCCTTTCCATTTTAATAATCTATACGTGACCCAGGTCACAGTCATTCGTCTGTGAGCTCACCTGACAGAAGCCAACTTACCTCTCTTGTCTTCTGTGCTGCCACGACATTTAGTTTATGCTTGATGAACTTAGGATGCTGGATGTTTTTTTATCTCTGTATCTGTCTCTGCCATCTGAGTCTAAGTCTTTGAGGGCAGGACTGTATCTAATTCATGCCCATAACGCCATTCCTATTTTCTGGCATTTAGTACATGCTAAATACATTTATATAGAAAAATGAGAGCATGAATAACTGAATGAACAGATGTTTAGAGAGTAAGTTGCCTAAGGCTTGGTAAGCCCAGGTCTCTGGATCCTTTTCCAAACTTCTCTTTGGCCCATCCATCCTCTTTAAACAAGTAGAGTTCACTGTTTGTACCTTACCCCCCTCCCCCCCCAGCAACTGTTAAGCCCCCACTCCATGTATTTCCATTTTTCTTTCTAGCTTGAGTCATCTGAGTCAATGAAGAAGAACATGACAAAAAAAAAAAAAAAAAAAAAAAAAAAAAAGGACAATGTTAGCCTGAAAGGATGGCTAACGGAGCAACTGTAACAAAATCCTGCATTGATCAATTTAAAAAGAAACGCCTCAGAGAGTAGATTTCCTGCAACTTATGCTTGCTTAAATTATCTTCTCATAACATCTCCTTGTGGCCTCCAATCTCGTGCCACTGAATTAGGTCTTTGGGAAAAACGCAACGTTTGTGAAGAACTTGATTCCATATTAATAGGTGCAGAAAGGCTGAGGCATCTTTAGGATATACAAAATTAGCTAGCATGAGTCCAAGATAACAACTTTAAACCTTCTTGCCAACCCAAACGGATAAAATTCATCTGTGAGACCTGATTATTTTCCATGAGGCATGTGGGAGGGTGTTAATAATCACCATCAAACTGCCTGTGAGAGGGCCATGTGGCCAATTTAATTTTTAATCAGTTGCCTATTGAATTCATAATTATTCACAATGCAACAAAGCAACTGTATAAGGCAGAACTCTTGCAAGTACAGGATGTGGAGCAACTTACTCTCTTCTATGTGGTGAGAAGCCCAGGGGCATCCCACTGTCTGAGGACAGATATTGGCCTGGGAACCAAAAGGCTGGTCCTGGGGCACCTCCAACTGGCTGGGTGGGTTAGAACTAGAGTAAATCAGAGGTTTTCAGGATGCTTTTCAGACCTGGAACTTTCAAAAGAAGGGCTTATGTGTAAAACAAATGCAAAGAGACCGCTAGAAAAACTATCACCATCTCAACTCTTGGCCCTGAGGTGGCTGGAGGGGCAAAAGGGGGCACCAAACCTTCCCAGGACTCTGCAGACAACGAAGGGTATTCCATTGGCCTAGATATTCTCCAAGTCAGAGGGTTTCAATGCCACATATGGGAGGCATTTTAAAGCACTCTCCAAATGGATAGATATATATTATCTTTTGATTTGAAAGGTATTCTTTTCCTTATGTGTCCAATCCCTATCCCTAACTAAGAGATGGTATAGAAAATTCATTAATAAGAAAATTCTTCCTTTATTCTGCTAATGTGCATCCTCCCCTGTCTCTGAACAGATGGCATTATCTTTTGTAAAGTAACCTGTCAGGGTTATCCCCTGATGAGCTCTCAGACAATCATACCTTTTAGTTTGTAACACAAAAGAAAAAAAAAATACTAAGATCTGATGGAAACCAGAGAAATTTTTAGGGTAGGTGAAAAAAGTTGTGTTAAATTAAATATTCTACTAAAAACATCCCTTGCTTTTTTTTATGAAGCCTCTCGGAACAACTTGGGATCGGCGGTGTGTGAAATTAAATGGTGTTTAATGATTGCGGTAAAGCAACTAGAAGTTTCTGTTTTGTGGTTTAGTACACACAGCTAACCCTGCACACACCCTGAGCTGCCAATATGGTTGAGGAGATACTTAAATGAGAGAATTCACACAGAATGGGCAGAACGCTGGACACCAGGAGAGCACATATGGGTAACCTCTCTGGGACTAGAAAGTCAGGACAGATTTCCTTAAAGAAGTTAAATCTTAATTGAAATATTAAAAAAGAAAATTTAAAAAATGAGGGTATCTTTAACTCAAACCATTATGACACTGGATATAATAGTAGCTGTGGGTGAGGATAGCAGATTGAAGTGTAAGATTTAGCTCTGAAATCATCTCCACTGGCCCTACCCGTCATGTCCTTCTCACAATTCTGAAATGTTTCACAGGTACTTCAAACTCAGCATGCCCCAAACTGAGTGCATCTGCTTCCCCCCTCCACCCCTGACCCTGCTCCCTCTCCAGCATCTGGATTTCTGGGAATGCCACCACCTTCCTTTCCTTTACCAAGCCAGTTGCACTTTCTTTTTAACCCTCCAGTTAATTGCCAATTCCTGCTGATACTCTGTCCTAAATAGCTCCTGAGTCTGTCCCCTTTCCTTGGTCCATGTGTCCCTCTCCCCTGGGCAGCAGCACCTCACACTTGGATGACCGCAGCAGCAGCCTAACTGGTCCCCTTGGTTATAGTACTTCTTGATAGTACATTTGTGTAGCAGGCAGAGTGATCTTTCCCAAACAGAAAGTTGACCTTGCAATTTGCCTGCATAAAATCCTTTCCACTCCTGTTCAGGCCAAGTCATACGGCTTTGACATGGCTTATCAGACTTCCAAGCAACTGAGCACTTTACCCTCTACACTCTCCTCCTTGCGACCTATGATACAACTATAATGAACACTTTTGGTTCATTCAATGGGCCATTCCCTCTCTTCAAGATCACCACCCCTATTATTTCCTCTCCTAGAACACTGTTGCCTTGTTCCTCTTATCCTGAGGACTAATTGCCATGTGTCCCATTGAATTCCCCCTTCCTTCAGGAGGCCTCCCTGGATTCCTAATTCTTGTTAAGCTACTCCTGCTATACGCTCCTTCCACCAGTAACCTATCCCTCCCCAATCACCCTATAGAGCGCACTGCACAGCTTGATTAAATGTCCGTTTCTCCAACTAGACTGTAAGCTCTTTGAGGTCTGGTCACACACCTATAGTGATCATCACTGAATCCCCAGTGCCGGGGAGAGAACCTGACACATGGGAGAAAATCAACACACATGCTGAATAGAGTGAAAGAAGCAGTGAGCTTCTCACCTCACCCCCAGGGCTCCTCATACTGGGGGGGTCATTTTGTTTTACTTTACTCCGAAACTGTTACCTGAAGAGCTTCCTACCCTTTCCTGCCTGTCTTTCATGGGCTGCTCTTTGCCTTCAGGAAAACAGTCAGTCATGACAGTGATACTGGAATTTCTTCCTCAGTAGGCCCTTGGCCCATGGACCACAGATCAATAGTAAGATGGGATTTTTATTAGACAGAATACAGAAATAAAAAGCACCAGAGCTTCTGGAAGGGGGAAAGAACTGAGGAATCTCTACATGGGCTCTTTATCTCAGGGTATTAAGTCTTGAGAATTACACTTGGCCAGGACTTGGTAGGTGGAAAAACATTTTTTCAAAGTTAATGAATATAGTACCAAATGAATGAATATAGTTAGTCCTCCACTAGGGCAAGGTTATCAGGTCCTTTACAGTTTTTGTCTCTGAGAAGAGATTAGGGTGTGTGCTCCCTACTCAAGGTGGAACCACCCCCCAAATCATCTCAGGCTGCTTTGTCCATGATCTTGTTAGAGCCCAGAGGTGTGTTCTGAAAAAGGCAGCCTGTTTATGCTCGGAAATGGGGATCTGATTTCTTAGCTCACCTGGGCCAGGGGAATGGGGGCGGGTTCCTGTCCAGCCCTGAGTGGTGGAACCCTGTATCAATAGGGCCCATTAAGATCTAGTTCCTGCCTATTTCCAGCCTTACCTCTACTTTCTTTGAATGAAAACTGTGCTGTTGGCCACATCAGACTGCCCAGGTTTCCTCAGGGTCATCCCGATCTCTCATGCCTCAGTCCCCCTGTGTTGTGACATTCTGCCCTCCACCCAGCTGTCTGTGACCCACTCCTCATGACTCAACCCAAGGGTCCTCGCTTCCTGAAGCCCAATCCACCAAGCTTCTCTTCTACCACAGTAACAGAATTGAGTATTGTGTTTTTTGAGTGTTACAGTACCCAATGCATTTTCTCTATCCTGTCTGAAGTTTGGGCTTCTTCTAAGATCATGCCTTCATGAAGAACAGGAAAAGAATGCTATTCTTCTCTATAATTACCTCTTCTAACACAGTCCCCAGCCCAAAAAGGCACTCAGTATCTTTTGAATTAATGATTTTCCTTTAAATGAATACTATTTTTTATATAGGCAATGAAAACAAAACAACAACAAAAAAACAAGCACTGATTATTTTTTAAAATCAAATTAATGCAACAAGCTCCTATAATTCTTGTGGGGGTCCATATGGGCACCTCCTGCCAGGATGATGACCTAAACTCATACCCCGGGAGGACAGACAGGAATGTGGTTTTCACCCTTAACTTTCTGGCACTGAAAGGGGAGACGAGGGCATCTGGTTTCAATTGCACCTTAAAAATACTACTTTCCACATATAAACCTTGAAATCATACATGTTCATAAACTATTCATATCAGTCTGACAGGGCCTAGGAATTGCTCAGTTCCACCATTACTGTAGACTACTGTACTCGAAGACATTTGCATTATAATGCATAAATAGTTCCTACTTTTCCCTTTATTTATAGCTTGTTAGATTTGTATAGGAAAAAAAGTGATAGAATATTTTCTGAGAAAAATGATACTTTATACATTAAATGTATACTTTATACTATGGCTAGCCGTTGTAGACTAATTGAAAATAATAAAAAAAAAAAGCACAACCCGTTATTTTCTTAGAAAATTTCAGCTGCTTAGTAGACAATGAATGCACAAAAGACTGTCTACATTTTATAGGTAATACAATCTAGACATCCCCCCTTAGAGCAATGAAGACTCCAAGGCCCAACCTCCTTTATCTTGGAGTTACCTTGAGCCCTACTAAGTAGTCCTCCATGTACGGCTTGGTCCTCACGGTGTTCAGCAATATAATCCAAATTCCCATCACTGTTTAACAACAGGAGAGAAGTGGTGGAAGGACTCCTGCTTAAGCACATGTGTAAACACTGAAATGAATTGAGCATAGATCTCCTCTGCCTAAATCTGGCTCTTGACGTGTGTTCAAATTCTTTTCACACACACAAACACACCCACCTATTACAACCATCTATAAATAATCCCTCCTCTGCAGGCCTGGTTGGAAACTGTAATTAGGGTTAGTCAGCATTTGCAAAGGGGTTTGGGATCTTCCCTGAGGCAAAGTTACAGGGTGCTAAGGCACTTGGCTAACATTACCTTTCAGTGTGCCCGGGCCCCTAACTGCCTCAGCCGCACATCTAGCGGCAGGAAAGCATTATGGAGGTCGTGAGGTGTCCTATCTAGTGGAGGTCAGGCCAGATCACATGTTGGAAATCAACTCCTCAGCTTCAGAAGCACGTCTGAGAGAGGACTGTGCACGTGAAAGCAACATGCTCCCAGGGTGTGCAGTGTCCATGGTCCTGGTCAGTGGCTATTTATGAAGGGTAAACAATAGCAGGTGGTAGAATCTGGGCCCCCTCCAGGGTGAGGCTAAGATTGTGGCTAAGCTTCCGTGCATATATGTATGTTGGGTTTGAGGGCACACGGGTCTAGGCACGCATTCAGAGGGATGATGAAGCTATTCCAATTTCTAGAGAAATGGTCAAAAAGTATGTGTAAAGATTTGTTCAAAGGCAAGCATTTTGAAATATTGCTACTCTTGACCTGGGAACAAAATGACTGAGTCCGGAGGGCAAGTGCTGTGGAAATGAGGCAAGCAGAGCACAGTTAACAATATGGTCCTGTCACAGACAGCTGAGTTTTTCCCAAAGGCTTTGGAGGTCTGGAGATGAGAAGTCTTGACAGCTGAATTTGTGATGTGTGGACAGGATGGAGTAAACAGAGAGAATTTTCTGGCTCTCTTGATCAGCTGCCATCACATTGCATTTAAGACTCCCTTGGTGCTCACATGCCAGCCCTCCAAGTATCCTTCCCTTAACTTTTAAGATCTCTTGAGGGGGTGACCATTCAAGTCATCCTAATCTGATCAGACAGAGAAGACTGAGTCACATGGCTGAATTGGACAGGAAGTTTCTTTAGATTATAAATTACCTGAGGGTATGAACCATATCTTACACCTTGTTTTTATTGTCCATTCCAGGCATAGGCTTTCAATAAATGGATGTCGTAACTGATTTTTAAAATGATACATAATGACATTACTATTATTACGTGCCAGAAAGCTTGCCATACGAATTATTTATTTAATTGTCACACTAAGCAAATGAGGTAGCCCTATGATTATCTATGTTAAAGACCCTGAGGCACAGAGAAGTTAAGCAACTTGCCCAAGGTCATGCAGTTTGCAAGGGTGTCGTCAGAGTTCAAATCTAGGCAGTCTGGCTCTAGCATTCATACTCTTAGCCAATCCATGACCCTTCTTTTTAGACTTCTGTGATGCCAGAATTCTTTGTGGCCTTTGTGTGATTTGAGGAAAGGGGGTAGGGCTAAGAAAACAAGCTGTATTAGGAGAGAAACTTCCTAATGGGAACACCGAAGTCATAGCCACCTTTTTACTATTCACCATGGCCACCTAGAGGGAAAAAAAATAAGAACCAAACAAAAATAAATAATTCCAGCGTGGCGCCCATGCTCAGTGGTTAGGGCGCTGGTCACATACACTGGAGCTGGCAGGTTTGAACCTGGCAGGACCTGCTAAACAATAATGACAACTACAATAAAAAAAAAATAGCTGGGCTTTGTGGTGGGTGCCTGTGGTCCCAGCTACTTGGGAGGGTGAGGCAAGAGAATCATTTAAGCTCAAGAGTTTGAGGTTGCTGTGAGCTGTGATACCACAACACTCTACTGAGGGTGACACAGTGAGACTCTGTCTCAAAATAAATAAATAAATAAGCAATTTCCATTCAAGTGACCATCTGATTTATTTTTCCTGATTGTGTCTGCCCCGGTTGGTTCAGCTTGGTCCTTAGTTTCCTACAACCCTGCAGGATTTATTCTAGGACTGACTCATGGGCCAACCCAAACTTCTTGTTACACAATTTATTTTGCATTCTTTTGGGGTGGTCCCCAAATCTCTTTAGAGGCACCATACCCACCATAGCTCATCTGACTTCCAGGAGCAGGGTTGGGGTAATAACCCCTTCATCTTTCCCTACTAGTGATTTTTGCCTTCATGTCACACCAGTGTGAAGAGAGTGTGGGGCCACTGGGAGAAGAGCTATAGGAATTACCAAGCAGTCAAGGCTAAAACTATATAGGAAAAAAATAGGAGTTTAGAAAGTTACAAAAAATAAAAAGCGAGAAAGAGAGAAGGGAATGATGATCACCAGCAACATGAGAACCGGGAACTAGAGAGCAGTGAGGAGCACTTGAGAAGGCTGACCCTCGGGAGGCAAGGCTGGAACAGGTCAGGTTAGTGGAGAGGAGGCGTAGCAGAGAAGAAATGAGAGCAGGGAGAGGCAGCAGCCTGCAGGAAAGACGAGAAGCTCAAATTCGACAAGACAGAGGGATGCTGGGTGAAGGAATTGTTCCTAGAAAAGAAGTTGTACCCGATCTCAGAATTTTCATTCCTGATGGGGCTCAGTGATGCACCTTATCTAGGGTTTCAGGAATATTATGCATTAAAAATAAGAAATAGATCGGAAGATCTTCATATGGCTTCACATGGTTGCTATCTGTGCAGTTCGGCTCTGGTCACAGTGGAAAATAAGGGTGTCCACAGGCCACTTTTCCAGCATGCTTACTCTGCAATTCCATACATCTTTCTACTAGGATTTAGGATAATGGGGAATAAGTCATATCCTCCATCTGTGAGTTGTTCAGGGACCATGAAAAAGACACTTTAAAAAATAATAACAACATGTTAAGAAGGCTGTGATGAAGGTACCACATCAGGGATACAGAGGTATAGGAGAGGGCATCCCCTAGCCATTTCCCATTTATACCCCCATTCATTACCTCAGCTGGTTAATTTCACCTGGAAAGCCCCCTTCCCAACCCTGACTCCCAAGCCACATCCACTGAAGTCCTGACCATTCTTCAAATCCTAAATCAAGTGCCATTTTCTCAACAAAGTAGTTCCTGATCTTAGAAGCTGGATTTAACCTTTCCATTCTGTGTGCTTCTATAACACATTATTTATATCTGTGTTTTAATATTTATTCCCATCAGTTCTTTTTTAAAAACTAAGTATGATTAAGGTGTATATACATATGTAGATTTTAGTGGTATACACGTATGTACGTACATCACTAAATTGTAACCTTCTTTGACAGGAGGGTTGACGGCAGCTTCATCTTCAGGTCTCCTATAGGCCTGAGCATGGGTTAACTAAAGTGCTCTTAGGATCTAATGAGGTACAAGTTCATTTAGATCAATTAACCTGCAGCCCCTTTTAGGATGCTAAAGTGAAAGCCCCCTGCTTCATTCTGGAAACTCTGAGTCCTTGTATGCACAGGCCAAAAATAATTTCTTGTTTTGAAGAGGCATAAAAGAAATGGCCTTTAGAGCTAATTGATTCAATCATTCTTCCCATCTCTTCCCACATTTAGACAAAGAACAGGCAACAAAACAAAACAAAAACCTCCAATTATTTAAGTAATTTTTAATCTGGAAAGGACTCTATATTTCATTTAATTCAGTATCTTAATTACAAGTGAAGAAACTATGTCCCTAGAAATTCAGATACTTCTTCGGTATCACACAGCAAGAATCAACAACAAATTCCACGACCCTTAAGTTCAAGGCTCTTCCCAACAGAGCAAATAGTTTACCTTTCATAAAAAAGAAAGAGCATGGTTAATAAAAAAGGAACAGCACTAAAATACATAGAGAAAAAGAATTCATTGAAAAACAATATACATTACAGAAAAATATTTTCCTACCACTGCATTTGACCACAGAGAATATCATGCTTTTGCTAACATCTGTGAAATGATCGCAAAGGTTTAAAGATTTAATTTAAAAATCTGAAATTTGTAGTTTCCAGATTCATTACCCTTTGGACAGCAAATGATTCTACACAGTTTTCAATGAACACTATTCTGAGGTTCTTTTCCCAGATATTTCATTATTTTGGGGGTGACACCGGTCCTTAGCACATGTTAGTAACAGTTGCAGAAGAAAAATATGCAGAGACCCGGAGGCTCTGTTGCGAGGTGCACATTCACACATGTTCTCTCCCGTCATCTTAGGCAAATGCAGCAGGTGCACTCAAATAGGACATCATTCAGTCCATGCCAGCTCTGCTATTATTGCACGATGCCCTGCCTGTCTCGTCACCCCACTCCCATCCTGACAGATCTAACCTAGTCTTATAGACATCCCAGTTGAGTATGTAGGCACACACATACAAACACAGGTCAGTGCATTATATTCTAATTTAAAACTTAACTAGGTTACAATTCTAAATGGGAAAATGTAGCTACAGATGTATAATACGTATACATATAAGTGTTTATATACAATCACTCAGATAAAGACTGTCGAGTTTCACTCATTCATTGCAAAAGATGAGCTGTTAGAGACCACCCTGACTGCTGTGCACTTCCCAAGACCCCCTGAGGGGCACAGGGCAGCACATGGGTTTTAGTAGCTACACAGAGGTTTCAATAAGAGTTCTGCCACTTACTACTCATGTGATCTTCAGAAATTTTCTTAATCTCTCTGAACAGTAATTTCCTTATTTCTAAAAAGAGGATGTTAATACTTACTTCATGGGTGTTAGGATTTGAGGTATGTATGCCATGGGTGCTGCATAGTAGCACTCAGGAAAATAATAGCTATTGTGATGACAGTGGCAATAGGAAGGAAGAGGAAGAGGAAGAGGGGAAGAGGGAGGCAGACAGTGGCCCCTACCCACTGCCCAAATGCTTTCTGTATTTCA
>CAUYQV010022627.1:0-29015 GCA_963574575.1 Galagoides demidoff
AATAAGACACTGTCTTCTATTTATTTTTTTCTAAAGAAGACACACTAGGGCTTATTTTTAGGGGATGTCTTGTTTTTATTAAGTATAATACAACAATCTACATTTATTCAAATACAGTTAAGTCATCTTCTTCTGGAACCAGACAGGGGGAGCTGATCTTGTTGGTGGGGCTGGCGCTAGTGATGTGTGAACCCCTTTCCCCTAGCCGTTTGCATGTGCGCAATAGGATGCCTGTGACCAAGGTTACCACATGCGCACCTGGGCAAGTGCAAATGGCTCAGAGAAAGGAGCTGTGGCAGATAAAAGGTATTCCAGCCTTCCTTACACTCTGTGCTGAAATGCAGGGCATGGCATTTCATAGATACATATGCCTATCACTAGGTCTTATTATCGGGGCAGGGCTTATATTTAACAAATGCATAGAAAACCTGCTAGAGTTATTTTGGGGGTCTTATTTTTGGGAAAACACGGTATGTAGATACACTCAACACATTTGGCCTAAGCTGTCTAGTTTTTCTAGCTAAGACTTGGAGACGCACTTGCATTTAAACACACTTAAACACTCCCACATATATGAAACACATATGGAGGTAGTAAAATGTGAAACACAAGCAGTAATTACACAAATTTCCTCCTTAATTTGAAGTAGACATACTTCATGGAATACCTTTTATCTGCCACGGCTCCTTTCTCTGAGCCATTTGCACTTGCGCTGTGTGCATGTGGTAACCTTGGTCTCAGGCATCCTATTGCACACATGCAAACGGCTAGGGGAATGGAGTTCACACATCACTAGATGCCAGCCCTACCATGGATAATAGAGATGTCCAAATACTTGTAATGGTCCCCGTCCCCACATTTATTACTCTACAGAAACATACATTTTCCTTCTAATTTGACAATAAAAGAACACAGACTCATCATGAATTGTCTAGTGTGTTGAATTTGGATTTTCAAAAGTGTCTTTTGATTTACTATTTTTTACTGAAAATGCTAAAACCAGTAAAGATAAATTGTAGTAAAATGATTTCAGAACCAATTTCACTCAACGGAAAGTAGGAGGCTGATTCAACACATTTCTCATCAGAAATGATGTCAGCCATTTTCAGGTAGGCTTTTGTTTTTGTTTTTAATTTAATGTTTAGTACTGTGTATAAATATCTATCCAACACTCTTTGTAATGACCCGTGAAATACTGTACCCAAGAAAAATAAACAGATTGAAACTCAGTTAACACTTCTATCTGTGATCTACTCAGGATGGGACACTGGCACCATTGCAAATTCCTCATATCGTCCCCGACTTCCAGATGTGCCAGCTTCTTCTATCTGCCTGGAATTCCTTTTTTAAAATTAATGATGCTTAAATTACCTTTCAAAGCACAACTCAGACATCCTCTCTGGAAATCATTTTTCTATTTCCCTGGGATAACATTAAAATACACTGTTTTGACCACCATTATATTGTGTGCATAATGTGGTTACTGTACTTGACAGCAAATATGTATTTAAATATCTCTCAGCCTGACCAGCTTCTTTATTCCTTTAGAGCACAGTCAGACTCATTTTCTATCTGTCTTGCTCCCTTGTACCTAGAATGCTGCGTAGCATATTGAAAACACTGAAAACTCCTGTTAAAAATGAATGAAGACAAATGTAAATAAGTGAGGAAGCTTCAGTAAGTACAGAAGATTATCCCAAATATCTTTGCAACATCTAAGAATCATCATTAAATCTTTAACTATCATAAAAGAAAATATGCCTCTTGTGATTTTAGAATAGAATTGTCTTATTTAATTGACATGCAACAGTTTTGTTTTGACTAATTCATAGTATATGCATAATTTGGATCCGATATCACTTTAAGAGACTCATTGTAATGTATACCATTTTCTGCTTTGGGGGAAACAATGAAAAAGAAAGAATATCAGGTCACTAGCCCTCCCTACCTTTTTTTTTCTGAAAAAAAATATTGTACAAGGACACATTCTCAGACCATAGAATATGAAAGGGGAAAGAACGTACTGTACTTGAAATGATTTGAGTCCTAGTTCTGGTTTATTTCATCACTAATAAGAAAATTCCTACAGATACCCCGTTCTGAACAGTTCTTCTGTGCCAACCTCACATGAAAGACTGTGAGATTGGACCCCGAGGCACGTTGTCTGCAAACCATGCAAGGACACCTGGAGTGCCACAAATAATTTAACTGGCCACGTGGTGCTGCTAATGCTGCACTCTGTCATTTTCATGCTTCCCATTACCAGTGAAAGAACCGTGGTAGCAGGTTGAGGGTAAAAAACGAAATGGAGAAAAAGTACGAAGGATGGCCTAACAGAACTGCTGCTTTCTATAAGAGGTGTTCACATAGGAGAGGCTCACTGCCCTCAGTTAATCCTTGCCCACCACTCCCCCACCCCAACCCGACTTGCTTCAAATTGCTAATTTTCTGCAGCCCATTTTGGTAACAAGACCATAATGTACTCACACTATTGGTCTTTCCCCTCAACATAGGGGTGTAGAAATAAAGATAAAATATCTAGGAAATATGCAATCGGAGCTATTTATTCCCCTGCCTCCTATTTTTTTTTTTTAACCACCTACATGAGATGAAGTTATTTTTAATGAGCTCTACCTACAAAAATTCCAAGGTAAGCCATTAATGGTAAAGAAACATATGTGGGTGTTGGTGAGTTCTCGGAAGGAGCTCTGAGCCCGATCTGGGCAGAATGACTGCTAAGAGCAAAGAATTCTCACCCAAATTTTCCTATTAGACAACTGAAGACAGACTGCATTCTTCACAGAGTCCCCAGGAACACAGGAAATCTTCAGAATTTCCTAAACAGTGAATCACAACAAATTGAATATTTGTGTGGTATGTGTAAGCAGAGGGTGCCTTCTCTATTTGAGTTAATGAAGGGAAATTTGATCATCTAGTAGCGTGCAAAAATCTTATTTTTGATTCTTTGTTAATTCTCCCATCAGCTCCTTGTGACTCCTCCAATCTCAAATCTGGCCCCACTTACTTTGTCTCGTGCCAAATCATGTTTCACATACCCACGTCTTTCCCCATCATTTCCCCAGTGAACAATGCTCATTAGTTTCCATTATTAGTGTATCTGAAGTGTTTATCAGACACGGTATTGTACCATATAGAAGCTTTCATGCATTCTAAATAATATATACCCCTTAGTACTGTAATAGGTATCCTTTATATTACAGACCCTGCTTTTCCAGTCCTATTTTGCAACAGTATCCATTCTGTCAACCTAGATTCTAAGTAAGGTTTAATGTAATTCCTACGAAGTCCCCTCCATTCCCTTTCATTGGACAAGTAGTGTCTTCCTCTTCCTTTTGAAATTTAGCAAGATCTTTCCGTATCTAGACCCAGTTCAATGCCGTTCACTTCCCCCCCAGCACTATGTAGTTAGTGATTCCTTTGTTTGTGGAACTGCCAATTACATGACTGCAGCACGTCTCTTAACCCCTGCTGCCACTGTCATCATCATCCATATTGCTCCCTTATCCTCTCTATGATGTTATAACTGTTTTCTCTGCAGAAACTGTATTTAGCCCATGCTTAGTCTGTGGTTTATCTCCAAGCACTAACCTAGTGCTTTGTATAAAGAGCACAGTCAGTAAGTTGAATGATTGCAAAGCAGTTGGGATTTTATTTTCCTAAGAGCTGATGACTTACAGAGCTCAGGAACTGAGGGAGAAAGCCTCCTCTCACATGTGCACTTAAATAAATAGGCGTATCTTTTCCTTGCCTTTCTCCTCTTAAGGTGTATCTGTGGCCACCTGAGTTAGCAACAGCCAAAGCCGCCGCAGCAGCAGGTCTCCTGTGTTTAACATCGCAGGCGGCAGGAATGATCTTTGGCAACTAGCAGCCTCCAGTGGCGCTGAGCCTGGTGCTACAGTGCCGCGGAAACTGACTACCCATCAAAGTGTCTTCCTTTTTTTTTTCCAACTTGGCTTTTGTCAGCAATTGGCAAGGCTCCACACAGTAAGAACATGCTAAAAGAAGAGAGAAAGTAATGAGAAATAATTAGAGATGGCCTGTTGCCAAAATATGTCTGTATTTGAAGAGAGGAGAAGCCGTAGGGTGACATTACAGAAGCAGCTCCATGCTGAAAACCTAAATGAAGATTGCTGGGGAGGGTCAGTAAAGATAATATAATAAAAACATAAATGTTCTCTACATTTCTATTTATTAATGACTAGAGCATATTTTCCAGAAGCCATAATACAGTGGGCTGGTAGATGATGAAGTGACATATGGAGCCGAGAACCACGAACTCACTCTCTTTCCCTCTGACGATTCCCTCATTAAGGCTCAGCCAGGAAACCTGGAAACTGTGTGCTCGCCCGAGTTGGAGAGCGATGACAGTGCTGTCGGCGGGGGCGTCTGCTCCTTTGTTCACCCACATGAAAATGATGGAAGAGAAGGGAGGACAAGGCTTCTTTTCCCCCAAGCCCAGTGGTCTAAAGGAATTATTGGACATCTGCTCATCTATTGTTGGTTTTGAAAGGTTCCTTCTCATGTTAGAAAGCAGAAGCGTTAGGCTATCACATCAGGTATCAAGAATATTAGATGATCAGCCAAGGGCTTCTGTAGGTAAAAGATAACTGGAAATGAATGAGGCATCAGGACAAAAAAAAAAAAAAGCCAAGTACTTCTTTCACAATAGGAGGGTTTTGTTTAATAAATAAAATTATAACAAGTCTAATTTTTCTTAAAGTTTATTTTAGGGAGTGATGTTTTGGGGACTTGAGTGGGAAACTCAGTCTGTTTTAGAAATTTTAGGAATAAACTGGTTTTTGCTGAGTAAACCATGACTGAATAAACTTAAGATTAAAATATAAATTAACCATAGAAGCTGCAAAACCTGGCTAGATGTGTTTTTTTTTTTTTTTGAGACGGAGCCTCAAGCTATCCCCCTGGGTAGAGTGCCATGGCATCACAGCTCATAGCAACCTCCAACTCCTGGGCTCAAACGAGTCCCCCGCCACCGCCTCCCAAGTAGCCGGGACCACAGGCGCCCGCCACAATGCCTGGCCATTTTTTGGTTTGCAGTCATCATTGTTGTTTGGCAGGCCTGGGCTGTGGATTTGAACCTGCCACCTTAGGTGTACGTGGCTGGTGCCTTAGCCGCTTGAGCCACAGGCTCCGAGCCCTGGATGTGGTTTGATTCTCATACTTCAGTTCTACTAATTCAATTCTACTATTTTACTTTCTTGATTGGAAAATTAAGGAGCCACTATGAGTGACATCCTTAAATATCTTTGTTTAGCTAGATATTTGTAATCTATGAAAATCTAGTATTAAGGCACATAATAATGAGTCATTGTAAATATGTAGTAATAGGTATATATTTTCATACATATATATCCACTAATTTTTGCTTCTTTGACATCACCAGGATAAATACCAAGGAAAACAAAGAGAACAGCTGGTGTATTGCTCTATTTATTCCTTGCTCTGGGTCCTTGAGTAGGTGACCTTCTAGAGCAGAGATGCCTTCAATTGGCAATTTCTTTCCAGTGTCACTACCTGGGTCATCAGCACAATCCGAAACAATTTGTAATTAGCAGATCAAATGATCTGAGAAATGAAGGCATCAGGTAAGTGGGAGGAACTCCTAGGCACTCTCCCCTCCTCCAGTGAATTGCTTTCCTAATGAATTTCCGAATATTTAAAGAGATATAAATGAAATCACAACTCATTTTCAGTTATGTCATTTATGGAATGGAGGCCAGACAGCCACTAAATGCTCTACAAACTCATCTGTACACACGTGCACCCATGCACACACACAAGCACACAGAAAACGCTGTCTTCACGTATCAACCAACCTCGGAGTCCAGATAGCAGGAGAAGGAAATACAGGTGGAAAAGCTTTAATCTTTCTTAACTTTAATGGAATAAAGAAATGAAGCATGCAGTGTTCCCTGATGGGGATATAATGAGGGAGATAAAAAATTAAAAGAGAAAACAGCAAAAGCAGCAGGTAAAAGATGGACAAATTATGCAAGTAAAATTTTGGCTTTTTAGGGGAGGTGGGAGGGGTACTGTAAAACTCTCACCCATGTGCACGATGTGAGTGAGGGTGTACAGCACACCCCTGGGTGAAGGGCTCAACTACAACTTGACTTTACCCTAGAAACACAAACGTGTAACCTAAGCATTATGCCCTCGTGTCAATCCAAAGGAAAGACTTCAAACAATTGGCTTTTTACTCTCTCTCCCTCCCTCCCTCCCTCTTCTCTCCCTCCCTCCCTCCTTCCCTCCTTCTCTCTCTCTCTCTCTCTCTCTCTCTCTCTCTCTCTCTCGTATAGTTAAATACTCCTCAGCCCCCACTCAAGAACACACATAATTTCCTATGACTTTTATTCTTATTTGAATGAGATCATCACCAAGGTTGATAAAATCTAGGGATATCTTGGAAAAGTGTCAGTCCATTTGCTTCTGATTATTTCACCAAATACTGACGAAGGGGTCGGTGTAACTATTATTTTATTATAAAGAAAAGAAAGATAGCGCATGTTGGGGAGCCCAGAGGTAAAAATCAGGATTCCCACAATTGAATAGTAAGAGGAAGTCCTCTGAAACTTCCTGAGGGTCACGCCTCCCTGCTGGAAGTAGACCCATATTCAAGGCACGGAGAAGATTTATTATACATAGTATTTTCTGAATAAATTCTTTTGCATTCAATTTTAAACTAAAAAATCATTTTGCTTTTTTCCTGTATTTCTCTTTGCTTACTATTAATTTGATGCGTGACAGGCATTGTGTGAAGTCTTTTAATATCTGCTTTATTCAACTTAAGAAGGAGATGTCATACTTATTACGATAGTCAGAATTTTACAGATGAGAAAAAGATTGGAGTTTAGGGAAGATATTTGTCTTACTAAAAGTTATCCAGCTGGTAAATTGTTGTTGTCGTTGTTACTGTGTATCTGTGTGGATATGTACATGTGCTAAAAAAGAAAAAAAAACACAAAAATCAGCCTTTAACCATTTTTAAGTGTATAGACCAGTAGTGTTAAGCATATTACCTTGCTGGGAAACAAAGCTACAAAATTTTACATCTTGGAAAACTTAAAATCTTTACTCAGTAAACAAAGACTGGCCCCTTTTTCTGCCCCCAGACTCTGCTTATCACCATTTCACTTTTCTTTTCTCTGAATTTGATTACTTTAGATACCTCAGGTAAGTTAAATCATGTAGTATTTATCTTTTTTGTGGGTGACTTATTTTATTTGGCATAATATCCTCAAAGGTTAATCTGTGCTTTGGCATGTGACAGAATTTCTTTCCTTTGTTTATTTTTTATTAAATCATAAACACATAGATTATGTATATATTAATGTATATATGGGGAACGATGTGCTGATTTCATATAGAATTAGGAATGCTTATATCACACTGGTTAACATATACCTCATCTTGTTTACTTAATTATTGTGTTAAGACATTTATACTCTATACTAATAGATCCGACATGTACCCTTGCATTATGCACCATAGGTGTGATCCCACATTCATCCTCCTCGATCTGACCTCCCCGCTCCTCTCTCATCTCCCCCCCCCCCCGCATCTTGGGCCATAGTTGTGATCTATTCTTCATATGAAAGTGTGAGTGATTGTAAATTGGTTTCATAATAGTACTGAGTACACTGGATATTTTTTCTTCCATTCTTGAGATACTCTACTAAGTAGGATATGTTCCAGCTCCATCCACGTAAACATAAATGAGGTAAAGTCTCCATATTTTTTTAAGGTGGCATAATATTCCATGGTATACATACCACAGTTTATTAATCCATTCATGGGTAGATGGGCACTTAGGCTTCTTCCATGACTTGGCTATTATGAATTGAGCTGCAGTGAATAATCTGGTACAAATAGCTTTGTTATAAAGCGATTTTTGGTCTTTTGGGTATACACCTAGTAGAGGATTGCAGGATCAAATGGCAGGTCTATTTTTAGATCCCTGATTATTCTTCATACTTCTTTCCAAAAGGGATGAATTAGCATGCACTCCCACGAGCAGTGCGGAAGTGTTCCCTTTCTCCACATACACCCCAACATCTGTAGTTTTGAGATTTTGTGATGTGAGCTATTCTGACTGGAGTTAGATGATATCTCAAAGTGGTTTTGATTTGCCTTTCTCTGATGATTAAAGATGATGAGCATTTTTTTCATGTGTCCGTCAGCCATGCTCCTGTCTTCTTCAGAGATTGGCTGGTGACTTGGAGAAGACTGAAACTGGTCCCACACCTTTTACCATTAACAAATATTGACTCTTCCCTTTTTTAAAGACTGAATAATATTCTATGATCTGACATACCAGAATTTGTTTAATTATCCATCCATCCACAGATGTTTGTATTCCTACACTTCTTGATTGTTCAAATATCTCTTTGAGATTCTACTTTCAGTTCTTTTAGATATACCAAGAAGTAGAATTGCTACATCATATGGTGGTAATTTTTAAGTTTTGAGGGACATCCTTACTCTTTTCAACAAAGCATTGAGCCATTTTACAGTTTCATCAATAGTACACTTGGGCTCTAATTTCTCCACATCCTCACCAGCATTATTACTTTCTGTTTTTTATAATAGTTGTTTTAATATTTTTTGTACAGGTATGTAATTTTTGTTAGCATTTCACTGCTTCTCATATGCTTGTAACTGTTGCTTTAATCACTGAATTTCACTCAGATAATCTGACTGTGGAGCACATATATTTGAATATTGAACTGTGTCATCGTTATAATTTTTTTCTATTTCACTAGATATTTTATTTTACTGGACAATTTTAAATAAATACTTCATGATTTTATATTTAATTTTTAGGCTGATTACCTAAATGTTTGATTATTATAGTATTAATTATGGAAATTTTTATTTTAATTATAAAACTAAGTAAACCAATAATTTAAAACTTCAAATGCTTATAGGTTGCAAGGACCTGTAAGCATTTTTTTTATGGTTCCTTTTTTAATGATTTCCAGGAATGTTAATTTATGGAATAATCATCTTTTTTGATATAAATTTATGACTTTTAGTTGGGGGGTTATAGATTCTTATTTCTTTTTGTGACTATGATAGTGTAAACACCACAAATAAAAAAGATAGATGTAAATACAAAAGAACCATACAAAGAATGGACTCCCCCAAATTATCTTAGGTTCTTCATTTCTAGTGAAAAATAAATTCTTTCACGCTAAGTATTTGCAGCTATGGATAATATTTTAGTATATATGATTACATTTGTTTCTGCCGGTTGAGGACATCCTGATCAAGAGCTGTGGTGGTTATCCCAAATCTATTTATGCCAACTCCATTGATTCTTTTGTTATGGAAACATAACATTCGGATAAATCTTATCTAAATAAGTAAAACATGAAAAAGTAAAGGAAAACAACCATGATTTTAATTAAAACTTAGACTATTTTGAAAATATTCAAACTGCCAAAAATGTTAATATATAAAATGTTATAAATATTTGAAAAATATAAAAGTATCACATTTTAGAAGTTAATTTGCTTTTTGTGTTTTTTTTTAAGGTTTTTATTCCACTTCATTGGAATCCAAATTAAAATTATACATTTAGGGGAGGCACCTGTGGCTCAAAGGAGTAGGAAGCCAGCCCCATATACCAGAGGTGGCAGTCTCAAACCTGGCCCCTACCAACCCCCCCCCCAAAAAAAAACAAAAAACAACTGAATTTTATACATTATGTTTCATAGGTATGGTTTATAAATGAAGTATTCCTAGGATTCTCATCTGTGACTCAAAATCACATAGTTGTCCCTATCTCAAAAAAAAATTAGGTGAATTTTCATTTATGTGTTAAGTAAAAGAAAATGAGAACTACTATTTTTGAGTCATAGTCCTGCCTGACTTTTTAGGTAATCATCAAACAAATAATTTCACTTCTTGCTTTGGTAAAAATCACTTGTGCTGTAAACTTTCAAGCATTCATAGCTTTCTTGATCTTCTCGTTCCTCTATCTGTATTTCTGTCTCTGTTTCTTTCTGTCTATATATCTATAGATATATGTAGATGTAATATTTATATCCACATATAGATGTATCCCATACATAAGAAAATATACTCAGCCATCTACGCTATCAGAATTTAACTATTGTTCTTAGGAGAAAAAATAGTCTAAGTGATCATTCTCATTATACAAACTGCAAGTGTCTAATAAAGCAAAACTATGTTCAAGAACCAAGCTGGCAATAGCAGTGATGTATTCAAAATTATATACAGTAAGTCATTTGATATTATTAAACTAGTTAATAGAATATTATTATATTTTTGATATTATATTAATAATATAATATCAATTATTTTGATAAGTCATTTTTGATATTATATTAACTAGTTTTAAAAATATCTGGAACAAGTTGGATCTTGATGGGAGTTATAGCATTATCAAAGATCAACTAGGTGTTGATACTGTACATGGGTGACCATTTTTCATAAAATGATATTTTCCTTCTAATAAAACTGCATGCCTTTGTTTTCTTGCCTATAAAGTGGCATAAACCTAAATCATAGTGCTAACTTGAAGATTAAATATGTTGATGTATGTGAAGAGATTAGAAAACACATAGTTACATAATAAACACTATATGTGCTAGATTTATTATTATTTGAACAAAAGAACATAATAGATGTACCTTTATAGATATTTATATATACTTGTTGGCAGAACTCAACTGGAAGACTTGACCACATGGGCCTCCAAAGTTACTGAGTTCCGACACAACTTCATCGGCACGTGAGCATTACAAAAATAATATACAGTAATAAAAATTTGTCACTGAGTGTCAAAGTAGGTTAAAAAAGAAAGCCTCCATTTGTACTTGTGGTTTGTACAAGTAAAGCTTAAACAAACCTCATTGTTTAAACCCTTGCCATGGAAAGTTGAATAAGATGCAAGTTTTTAATGATGTCCCTCCTGGGATTGTGAACCAATTTGCATTCTGAGGTGTCATGTAATGATTGAGAGATTACTAACCAAAACAACAGAAACCACTAAATTTCTGTGAACCCCTTTGGTACGGATGACAGGGAACATCTTCCCTGTGTGGCTCTCTGGAGTACAGACCTTTTAACCTTTATTCTGTGCTGGATCAAAATTAATGATAACAAAATATTCTACCAATTTGGCACTGCTGATTTTGTCTGCACATTTTTTGCTTGTAAACTTCTGTAAAGGAATCCATACTTTGTCTTGGGAGTTGTAGATTTTACTTTCTTCTTATGTTTCTCCCCTCAACAAAACTGTATCTCCCAGTAACAAAACTCTGAGGAGTCCACGGCGCCCACGTCCTCTCGTCACTCATCTTTGTTCATCATTGACACGTTTGTGACAAATTACTTCCTGAAATTCGGGCAAAAACAAAGGGAGTGGCAATTACTGCAAACGTTAAAAACTATTTTAGAAAAATGTAAGTGTTAGAGAAATTATACTTTTGAACTGACAAATATAGCAAAAAGTTTTATTATGAATTGTATATTAATTAGGAATCTGGAGAGGAGAGTAAATTGGAACATTTTTAAGCTTGATTTTTTAAAATAATTGCTGAGATTATTTTCAGTCTATGATGCGTGTAAAAATTACCCTTACTCAGTCACCTGAACCTAGCATTTTGCAGTGCTCGCTTTTTATATCCAAATGGTGTGCAGTGCTTACTTTTACTGGAGACCCATTTAAGAAGACATTATTCACAGATATCTTGCCTCTTAGATAATGCACACATATTCAAAGCAGTATTTCCCTTTCTTCTAGAAAGGGTTGAGTCTCAGAGGAAGAGAATTGTATTTTCAAGAAGTCATGCATGCCTTCCCGCTTCCATTTCTTAATGAAATCACACCTAAACTCTAGCAATGTATTCGAGGTATCCGTCCTCAGTCCTGTACTACTATCAGTTTTAAATGAAAAGAATGTTATAAAGCCTAAAAGATAAGAGTAAAAAACATGCATTCAAATTATACTTACCAGGTGTCCATTGGCCATATGTTTACCACATCAAGATGAACAGTGGCCCCCATAGAGATATGTCCATTTTCTAATCCCTGGATCTTGTGAAAATTACCTCATATAGGAAAGATATGGTTCAGCTGAGAATCTGGAGAAGAACAGCTCTTTCTTGAATACCTTGGTGACTTTTAATGCGTTCAAATGTTTCTTTGTACAAGTACAAAATACAAGAGAAATATATAGATACCAAGGTGATGTGGAGACAGAGGCAACTTTTTAAACAGGGGGGCTAGTTCACTGTCCCTCAGACTGTTGAAGGGTTGGACTGCAGGCCCCAGGATGAGTCAGCTGCTAAGCAGGACAGGCAGCAGCGGTAAAAACACCCCATGGGCTGTATAAATGTCCTAGGCAGGCCACATGTGGCCTGCGGGCCATAGTTGAGGATGCGTGAGTTAGAGTAATGCACCATGAGCCCAGGAATGCTGAGATAGCAAATAGAAACTGGAAGAGGCATGGAAAGGATTCTCTCTGGAGTCACCAGAGGAAGCGTGACCCTGCCAACACCTTGATCTTGGTCATTCTGGTAACATCATTGGGACTTCTGGCCTCTAGAATGGAAATAGAAGAAATTTCTTTTGTTTTAAGCCATTGTGTTTGTGGCAATTTGTTACTGCGGGCATAGGAAACTAATACAATTACTAATAATTCAGGAATTATGCAGCCAGGTAGAGCCGTATGAAGTGAGAACCTCATCCATGCACTTTGCAGTTACAGGTGTGAAGGGGGCATCCTGCCCACTGGAGGAGCAGCTCAGCTTTCTGTCACATCCTCAGTAGGTCGAGTTGTGACACTGTAGCCCTGCCTCTGCCAATTTGCCTCAAAAACCTCCCTTCTGTTTTCATTTGCTTCAGATTCTGCCCTAGTTTTAGAACACCTACCACCTGCTCATTCGTCCACTTATAAGTAATAATGAAAATGCAGGCACAACTTTGAAAAAGATTTATCTAAGCCTGAATCAGAGGATTATATAGGGTCAACATTTCTGATGTTTCATATCCTGGTTTGGACTCAGATGGAATCTATTTCTTCTTCACCTGGGTTCAAATTCAAGTCCCTCTAATTACTCAATATGTGACCTCCAAAATTTAATTAACCTCCAGGGTTGTGGTTTTCTTATCCATAAATCCGAGACACTACTTCACCGGTTAGTTATGAATATTATATATGAGGTAGGTAAAATGCCAGGCAAATGGTCAGCTCTTAGAAAATAAAAAGATTTATTCTTATTCTCCACATTTTTTTTCCAGCCTCGTTCTGTCTTCATTCTAAACAAACCACAGGGCCTGACACCTCTCCTTAGGGCAGGGGATGTTTTAGGAGAGTACACGGCCGGGAGAATTGCCTTGACCTTGGTCAGACTCTCAGTTGTTCAATGTTTTCTCTTTATAGGGAGCTAAGCAAACCTCCAAGTTCATGAGGAAGGTAATTGTCAGAATTATTTTGAGACCACTTTATTATTCTTTACTTGCAATAGTGTTAAGTAATGAACACGTATAACTTGACATAGTTTGTTAGTCCCTTTCCTTGAAAATTCTTTGTGAAACTGGGAAAATAACCCTCATTCCTGCCAACCCTGGTTTAAGGAGGGAAAAAGTACAGAAAAAATTAAAAGAAGAAAGAAGAGAGAGAGATAAAGAAAGAAGATCTACTAGCAGATCACGCAGACAAAATCTAGTCACCGTTTATTTTCTTATTTTGAAATTTAAGGATTTAAGGGCTGGGCTTCCTCCATGGAGCAGAGATTTTTTTTAAGTAACAGGTATGTGAAAATTCTCACATCATGTTAAAAAATATCTCATGCCCTTGTCAGAACCTAAACGAATTATCTTTTGAAGGTGAAGCAGCTCCAGAGCTCTGCCTTCCCACCAAATTCCTTGCCCGCCCTGCATGAAAGCTGGGTCTCTACACGGAAGTGTCCAGGAACTCTGCTCCCCAGACCAGATTCCCAGGCTCCTCCAGGAGTAGAATTTCTTTCACTCTTATGCCAACAGCAGAGGAAACCTTTTTGAAAAACAATTAGAATAAATCTTCCACTGAACTTCTTTAAATGTACCTCATTGCAATTTAACACATCCACACACTTTTCCTTCAGACGACGGATAGGAGCCACAGAAAGTCATTTTTGACTCTAAACATCCCCTGAAGTGTCACAGTCTTTGCCTGCTGACATCTTCTTCAACTGAATGTCACTCAAACACTTTAAACAACTAAGTCCCAAAGTGAACTCACGCATACAAAGATAAGTAGCAGTTTAGAGAAGAGTGGAAGACAGTCCCACACAGAGGGCACCGAGCAACCACTCGAACTTATAGGAGATGGACTGCGGCTGCCTGAGACTGCATGGAGTCAGCCTCATGTGAATGACAATTTTGAAATAAACCCTAAGAATAGACTTTGAGTAAAATGACACAAGGTGTTTGATGTCTACCAAAAGGTGAAGAGTATCAGGATCATGACAAAAGCCACATTTCTATAGAAAACAAAGTATGAGTTCATAGAAGATTTATTTAGACAGGCAGAAAGCCCCAAATGAGCTTGGCACTCAAAACTCTCCCAAGTGTTTCTTATTACTTTTTGTCATTCTCACAGAGATTCTGGGCGTACTCATCTTATTTGTTTGTTCAAATATCAGTAAATACTGACTTATAATAGCTTTTTCACGATATTTTTAAAATTTTATTCTTTCTCCTGTGCAATCACCTTAATTTTAGATCTCCTGACTTTCATTAGATGTTGTCTTTGTGCTGTTTTGTTTTATTAATAATTTCAAATACAAAAAGGTCAGCTTATCACAAGGCTGCCTCTTGAGTTAGCACTGAATCTGATGACTTGCCACTTTGGACAAGCAATTGAGAGTTTCGTAAGCCATATTTAAGGGTGTTTGATCAGACCCCTCTATTTGACTCATGTTGCGAATGTATAGAATCAGAGAAACCCACGGGCTTCCAATTACAATGAGCTTTTTGTTTCTCTCTCTCAGAAGAGAACAGACATTTAAGCAGCTCTATTGTGGAACTTACAGTCTCCCTGGAGAAGCAGGGTCAGCCTCTCGATATCCAAACACTCACCAGTCTCACCACTTGACATGATCCCATTAATCAATCTTCAGAGAGGTTTTCTGGCACTTCAGTGCTGAATTCAGCTCAGACTGAGGCCTGACAACTATGGCGTGATACTCCGGGGATGCCTTGAACACTCTGCCTTGCACACAGCCAAGAGGCACAGTAAATAGAATTCAGGTTCATGTATTTCAGGGATAGCCTCAGCACGTCACAGCATGTCATAGAGTTCTGAAACTGAATTTGAACCAAATAAAAACAATTATATTAATGTCTTCATGAAATTTTTTTTTTTTTGAGACAGAGCCTCACTATGTCACCCTTGGTAGGGTGTTGTGGCATCACAGCTCATAGCAACCTCAAACTCTTGTGCTTAAGTGATTTTCTTGCCTCAGCCTCCCAAGTAGCTGGGACTACTTGCACTGGCCATGACACCCAGCTATTTTTTTGTTATTGTAGTTGTAGTTGTCGTTGTTCAGCAGGCCTGGCCTGGGTTCGAACCCACCAGCCCTGGTGTATGTGGCCGGTGCCTTAGCCGCTGAACTATAGGCACCAACCCAAAAGAGCACAATCTTGACATAAATAAATTCCCAAATTTGCCACGTATATGCCACAGATTTCATACCACAGGTATTCAAAGTTATGTAATATTTCTTTGTGTTAATTTGGAATATACTTTAATTATATAATAATAAAATAATCGATTTATGAACATTTTAATATTTCTAGTATATTAAAAATTAAAAAGGAGGAAAAAGTTGACATTGAGTGAATGATTAGACATCTGGAAACAACAGATGGACACAATATTTCAGAAATACTGTACCTTATTGATCAATGTACGGTTTTAGATTCATCTTCTAACACTGAACTTCATATATATAATGATATTTAAGTTCACACTCTTAAATATGACGTCATGAAATCATTATAAAGGCATGAAAATTCAAGACTCATTTAAAAGAACAGCATTTAAAAGTCTTATTGTTGGCCTTTGAAATATTTGGTAGAGATTTAAAGTTTGTCTTTGAAAACTGAAGTTCTGTTAAATCAGCAAGAAAAGTACTCCAGGATAAGATAAAGGCAGCGAAGTTTTTCTTAGACTGTCATCTTTCATACTGTCTTTTTAAAGCAGTTATGCTTTTCATTCTACTAGAAAGTATTACATAAAATTTTATTCAAAAGCCTACTCTTAATTTTTTGAAGAGGGTTTGAAAAAAAAAGGGAGGGAGAGAAATGCCTTCAAAGTGTTTTGTGGGGCTAATTTAAAACTCAAATTTATAACCACTTTAAACAATACTCATCCATGTTTATTACAATGCAACATAAAACAACCCAAGATTACTATTTTAGTACAGACATTCCATAGATGTACAAACTGAATCCACATGCCAAATAAATAAAAAGTTTATTGAGTTGAAGATTCATTGAGTTGAAAAGTTAGAGTTGAAGATTCATTTCCTGTTTTAATGATGTACTTTACCCACTAGGACAAAGTGCCGAAGAGTTTAGTTCAACTGCGGAACGAGGATTGCTAAATCCACAAAATTGTTATTTAACCTGGTTATTTGACTTGTGTAAATGCAGCCTAATTGGCTAAACCCTTATTTGTATTGCACTGATATATTTTTTCTATGTCCCATCTACGTTCCAGACAGATTAGATTCATAAATATCTTCCATAACCTTTACAGTGTTTGCTCTGTTTCCGGGAAAAGAAAACCCAACAAATTGTTCACTAAGATAACATCTTTTTTTTTTTTTTTCCGCCACCTCCTCAGCTGCTGCCATGGCCGCCCCTGTCACATCGGTGCTGCCCCAAGCCTGACCCATTGGTCCCTGTCCTCTCCCGGGCCTAGCGTGTTCCTGCCGCCCCAACCTGACCCTGTATCCTCCCTCTCCCATCCTCTCTTCCCTGGGCCTCCTTCCCCTTGTCTCCCTTTAGGAAACCTCTCCTCCCCCCCTCCCTCCACTTCCTCCCCTGGGCCTGTCTCCCTAGCGCCTTAGCCCCCCACCCAGCTCAGATGACATCATCTTTAAGAACTTCGGTGAAATTTTATACTATTTTATGGATAAGCTATGCTATAATCTTTTCTTTATGAGAGTAATGATAATTTAAAAGTAATATTATTGTTGTTTTATTGTCTTTGTTTTGTTGGTTTGGGGTATACACCCAAATAATTTATGCTACATCTCAACTGACCCCTTTGGCAAAAATAAGTTAACATGTTAAGAGGTAGAAGGAAAGAAATTTTTTTAAAAAGTCTAAAATAATGCAGTCATTTTCCTAGAATAAAATATTGAAGTTAAATGCTCTCACAGCAAAAGAGTTAAAAATGGTAATTTTTAAAAAAATATATGTTAATATCTGTATATTCGTACTGGGGAATGGCCTAATTGCTTCGCTTACCTGACAATTACCTTATATTGCTTTGTATTGTTTTGTTTTAATTTATTGTTCCTTTTTTTAAAATGTAGATTTGATTTCTTGCTTTCTTTTGCTTCATTTTTTTTTTCTGGACAACCAGAAAGAAAATAGACCACTTGTATCCCTGCTATTCCTTTTGCAAATGTCCTTTGTTGGTGATGTGTGATTTCTAGGTGTGCAGGCTGTGAAGGTGGATGAACGTGACTAATGCCTATTATGGCTCTAGCTTCGCGTTGCTTACCTAACTCACAAATGTATTGTGAGGATTAATGCCTATTTAAAGTACCTTACGATTGCACTTTCCATTAGGGAGAATGGCTCATACACATTGCAAAAATCACCCAGTGGAAATAAAATTATACATCCACGTAGAATCCTCTGAACTTGCAGTAGGCTAAATTTTAATGAGACAAACATTTTCTACAGCTATGCTGCACATTCTTAGTGATCAAAAGGAAGTGCTGAAATGCCATGAAGAGAAGAATTTAAGCAAAAACGTAGGAAGCTTTTAATAATTATGAATTCGTCAAATAGCACTGAAGGAGCATCAGTTATCTACATTTTGATTTTATTGTCAGTCAACCTTACAAGACTGAATATATATACATATAATCCCGCACAGCTAATTTCCCCAGGTAATGGTATCTTTCCATTATGAACACCAAATTTAACAGATTATAAAACCACACCAATAATCAGATACTGTGCCTTTTGGCCCCAGAATTGCCACCTAGTGACTATTGAAATTAACAAATCTCATATGTAAGAAAGTGAAAGTCCTGAGCAATCTCAGCATCAATCTATATATATTCCCTACTTGCTATTAGGTATACAATAAAACACATTTTCTAACTCATTACCTTCTACCTCAGGAATAATACCATTATTTTATTTGTACCAATTTCAATAGCAATATGGCCATTTTTATAGAATGATATATTAAAGTTTAATGCTCTCACAGTTTTCTGCTTAGTTCCTGGCTGCTATGACTCTTCTCAGGGATGCCCTGAACCACACATGTTCTAGCAACTAACAATTTAATTGATTATTATTCAGGGCGTGTCCAGATATTTCTCTAATGCTATGTGCATATATGATTGGTTTGAGACCCCAGCCTGGAAGAAAGTTGACTGATCTATGGATTAATTGGATAGATCAAACTATGACATCAAGCTACCACAATTTATCCCCTTTCCCAGGATCTCTGGATTTGGACCAAAAATGAAAGAATGCTACATCTTAGTCTCTCTCCAGTAGCTACAACAGTAAAATGTGGAGATCGTCACTTCTCGGAGTCAAGTTTTGTTTTGTTTTTTCACTTATGGAATATCCCAGATGTAGTCAGAGAAATGGAAGCCAACATCTGAAGTGAAGAAAAGCTGATGGAGGGCCTACTGACAGATGCTCCTGAACTCTGGCTCGCTTTTTTCATAGCTCTATTGTTTAATGCATAGAGTTAATGAACCACAAATTCCACTCTTAGCCTAAACTAATTCTAGCTCTTTTGATCCTCAAACAAGGAAAGATTTTTCAAGGGCAGTTGCTATCATGATTTATGTCTGAGTGCCTTGAAGGTAGGATGCTTCTGTCTTGTAAATGACTGTATCTTCAGTACAAGTACAGATGTTAACTTACAAAAGGTGTTCCACAAATATTTGTGGAATGATTTAATGAATTATGTTCCACTTTTTCTTTTATTTTTTACTGCCCTGGCACAATCTTACTTACCTAGAATAAACATAATCATCATTGACCTCATGCATTTGATTTAACATTCTTAAAAGTATTTCGGAACGCAATCAAAACTTTTTGTAGCAGACAGCCAGGTTGCATATGTAAAGCAATATTATGTTTGATGGTCCACTCTCTATTCTATTACACTGTCTCAAATAATACTCTTCAGTTAATATTGATTATCACAATGTTAAAAGTGAAAGAGGCCTTTCAATTTCTATAGTGAATTTTTATTTTAATGAATTTTAGTGAACAATTATTTTTATTGATGAATGAGAAAAGTAAACTCTAAAGAAGTTAGGTGATTTTTTAAAAGTACTTATTATTTAGTAACTAAGCCAGGAAGAGTACCTGAAATGCATTTCAAATTCCCCTATGTTATTCTTTATGCAATGTTATATCTATATTTTCAATATGAATATAGCAAATAAACATCAAGTTAATATGTTTGCATACCATAACTAATAATTCCTTTTTTTCTTTCTATTTCCTCTCCTGTTTTTGGTTGTTGTTGTTGGGACAGAATCCTACCCTATGGCCTGAGTGAAGTGCAATGGCATCATAGCTCACTACAGCCTCAGACTCAGGCTGTGGGCATCCTGCTGCTTCAGCCTCTGGAAGATACTGGGATTACAGGTGCTCGCTGCTATGCCCAGGTGTGGATTTTTTTTTTTTTTTTTAATGAGTTGAGGTCTTACTCTCGCTCAGGCAAGTCTTGAACTCCTGAGCTCAAGCAATTCTGCCTTCTTAGCCTCCCTTAGTTCTGATATTACAGGCATGAGCCATCCCACCCAGCCTTAACTGATAATTTCTTAATGCAATTACTCAGACTTGGTTACATAAGTATCTGATAAAAACTGTCAGTTCTGTGAGATCCAACTTTTATGCTTCTGTTTTCACAAGTGAATATTATAATTTCTTAACTATACATTACCATATATGGGATACATCAGAGGTGGATATTTTAATAACAGCTCATAAAATTGTCAAATTACTATGATGATGGAAGTGTAAAGATCTCCACAACTCAAACAGAAAAATAAGTCTTATACTATATTTTATCTTTATCATCCCCACTCTCCTCCGTTACAAACAGAGATTCCCCATCAAACAATAGTTTATGTCATAATACCTGTGAACACGGGGACTTGGTGCAATCTCATTATGGTCTGGATTTATCATTGTTAAATGTTTTAGCCAAGATTTCTTAGAGAGAAAGCCTGAGGCAATGTCATGCAGTTAAGTTTTGTTGTGGGATGCAATACCAAGACTCTACCTCACAAACACAAATAATGAAACTTAATCATCTCTGTACCCTCACATTCATCTGAAATTAAAAAAAAAGAATTCTCCAAAATTGTTTATTTATATAATTTTATAGTCAGAAAAATCTTTTTTTCCCCATTTGTTCCCATGCTATGAACAATCTACTAATGGACTAAATACCTATGATTGGACTGATCTATACAACAGCTCATATTATTGGTTCTGAGTCTGTCTACAGCACAGGCTGAAGGGAGCTTCATGCCTTAGATTAGAGGGGCAGAAAGAAGCACTCTGCAAAATTTAAACAACCAACCAAAATTAAAAGTAAATGTACAAGATTAGGAAATAATCTTGTGCCCCCAGTCTCGCCACTCATGTGTTTAAGTGAGCTCGGACATTCTATGAGATGTAAAATGCAAAATCTTCATAATCTTCATTCATCAGGTATGTGCTTTATAAATGATGTTTTCAATTTATAGTTATAAAGATACTCATGTTTACATGTATTTATGGTAATAAATATATAAATAGTTAGCTTCTATGTATAGAAATTTAGAAAATTTCAAAAAGCACAAGAAAAAAATAATAACAATAAACCAGAAAACCACTTTGTTTACATTTCTCTCCAGTCTTTTTATATCTGTATACTGCAATAATCCCTTAATATCTGAAGTTTTAAGTTGAAGTTTTATAATTACATGTGTCTGTGCAACACAACTAAATCTAGAACCTTAGCATTGAGTCAGAAATTTCCCGCACATCCCTTTTTAGTTAAATCTCCTTGTCCTTCCAATAGGAGTCATTTTTTAACATGTATCATAGGTAAGTTTTGAGTTTCAGTCAACTCATTTTGATTTTCTTCAGTGCTGATGCATCTGCCAGTAGTTCATCAATTTTCTTGTTGGGAAGTATTCAATTGTGTGACAATTGCTGTGGTTTGAATGTCCCTTTCCTTAAGTTGAGACAATTGTAATTAAATGCAATGCTAGGAAGTAGGACCATTAAGAGGTGACTGGGTCATGAGGGATTTGTATCATGAAGGTCATGAAGGAATGGATGCCATTGCAAAGAAAATGAGACCATCTAAAGTGTGACTTTGGCTCTTACTTGTCATCTCTCTGCTGTTCTACCGAAGATGGGACAAGGAATCCCCTCTCAAGAGCTCAGAATTTCTAGCTCCAGAATAATTAGCCAATACATTTTTGTTCCTGATAAATTAGCTTTTGGTATTCTGTTCTAGCAGCACAAAACAGGCAAAGGCAACTATATTTCCATCTATTTATCTCTCTTCTGGTGATGGACCTGTGGCTGAATTCTCTAATCTCAAATACTTACAGAGAAGTAACTAGTGTAATTATTTCAGCTATGTCCACATGTATACAAAAAAGCCTACAATGATTTTTGAACTAAAGTTCTGCATTGCCAAATGTTTACAATGTACTTGGGTGTACCTTTAAGAATAAATTTGCTATTAGAATAGTACATTTAAGAATAAAAAGAAAGAAAATTTATATTTTGTTAGCTTCTCAAACCTTTTTGATAAAAGCACTTTTATTGAGGAAACATTTTTTGAATTAACAAACTATTACAGTCATGATGAGATACCACCCTACCCATGTTAGAACAGACATTTCTAAACACTCAACAACTCAGTAGACTTTGGCATGAACCTGGTAAAAAGGGAAAGTATTTGCATTGTTGGTGGGAATGGAAATTAGTACAGCCTGGAGGGAAAACAGTGTGGAGATTCTTCAGGGAACTAAAAGGAGGTCTAAATGACTAAGAGAATGACATGAAGGTTATGATACCCAGTTTGATGAGAGTATTTCAAAATGTATATGAAAACAGCACACTGTACCCTATGATTGCATTAATGTACATAGTTATGCTATAAGAAATAAAAATAAATAAATAAATAAAAAATAAAAAGAGTTCTATCATTTGATTGAGCAACCCACCACTGGATTTGTCCCAAAAGACAAGGCTGTGTCATTTGGTTAAAAAGGCACATCTACTTGCATGTTTTCCCCAGCACCATTCACAGTTCCAAAGCTATGGAATCAAGTTGCCCATCAGCTGATGGGTGAATAACGAAAATGTGGTATACATGATGTGCCACGGCACACTACTTAGCCATAAAAAAGAACAAAATCATGTCTTTTGCCGAAACTTGTATAAAACTGGAGACCATTATCCTAAGTGAATTATCTTTGGAACTAACAAAAACAAATACCACATGCTGCCATTTATAAGTGGGAGCTAAGCTGTGGGTAGAAAAGTTCATACAGAGTGGCATATGGACATTAAAGACTGAGAGGGGAAGATTATAAAGGGGGAAAGGTTGAAAATTGCCTATTGGTTACCCTGTACGCTATTCAGGTGGCTATTAAGGTGACAGATCCACTTAAAGCCCAGCTCTAAACACTGTATAATTCATCCGTGTAATAAAAAACTATTTGTACCCCATAAATATATTGAAATTCAAAAAATTAAACTCTAAATAGCTAAATTGATACAGAATAATTAACTGTTCAGGTATCTAGCAATCGATGTTAGTCCAGTGAATATATTTTAGCATCTGTTGATTTTGACGCCTTGGACCTAGATTCCTGCACTTCTCGCCCCTGCATACACATCCTTACATCTTTTTCTTTCCAATGACCACATTCTCTTGATATTTTAAGTTTTTCTACTTCAATAGTCTTTTATTCATACTAAAATATTATGGGTTCAGTGATTTCTAACACTAGAATTTTATTTGACTGTAAAAATCATTTTTTAATTACTAAACTCACAGAAATGTATTTAATTTTATAATAACAACAATGTGTGTGTGTGCTCTGTTATTATAGCATGATATCTGAACTGTTAGACATCCTTTTTGGCTATTTTGGCTTCTGGATAGTCTATATTTGTCAGTGCTTCACAAAACGTCCTTGGTGTGAATAGTTCTGTAATGCTGGATCACATCCAGAAGAAAAATGAGAGTTTTATTATTCATGTTTGCATCTAAATGTCTCCACAGGAAGGAGAGAACCACAATTTCATTCTCCCTGTCCCCTTCTATAGACCGTCTCAAGCTCAGAACTGCCGTTTAAAATTGCTGCTTCTTTTGTGAATCTGATACGTGTAATCTCTGGTTGCCAGTGAGTGGAAGGGGACAGAACATCTAGTAATAGATGAGCACAGCTTCAGGAAGTTGGAGAAGAATGAGACCTGTGGTGTCCGGAGAGGTCCTAACTGAGAGACAGTGAGGCCAGGTGGGATGTGAGTCGACCAACAATGGGGAATCCCTGTTGTCTAGTGACAGGGCCAGAATTTCCTCAGGATATGGGAGTCGTGCAGAAGCCAGTTTGCTTATCAGTTGGGCAGGATGGAAGGTGGGCTGCTATCTACCAAGTGCGTATGGTTCTTCTTCCTGTTTTATTTCTCAGACCTCATGAACTATGCTTTATGAGCAGGTGGCAGTGTCACGTAAAAGAGTGATTCATTTGTGTGCATGTGAGATACCAAACTCAGTTCTCTGTCCCTTCTTTATCTACTAAGAGAGGAATCAATCTCTTTGTATCAAAGGGCAGACATATGTTCAGGGGGCCATGTGGTATGTGGGGTGTAGTTTGTTGACTTCTTTCTGTTTATGCTGAGTTTCATTTCATGCTCCCCTTTTCTCCATGAATATTTCAATTACAACTCTAGGACACTCACTTCTGAAAGAGGGACACTGACTGAATGTTTGTGTCCTTCCCCAATTTGTATGCTGGTGTTAGGAGGTGGGGATTTGGAGGGGTGATTAGTATTAGATTAAAAAAAAATACATTTAATGATCTTATCAGAGACTCTAGAGTTGCTGCTCCTCTCTGCTCTCTCTCCTGTGAGGACAGAACAAGACATTGCTTTTCTACAACTGGCCCAGGACCCTTACCATTCCCTGACTATGGCAACAACCTGATCTCAGACCTTCAGCGCTATGAGAAATTAACTTTTTTTTCTTCCTTAGCCACCCACTGCCTGGCAACTTGCTATAGTGACCCAAACGGACCAAAACAAGGTATAATCACTTTTCTCCTCACTGTTTGGTAGAAGGCATTTTGCGCATACTCATGTTTTTTTTTAAATTAACATTCTTGTTTTTTTATGATGTCCCTAACACTCTCCAGTTCACAAAAGTGTGAATAAATTTCTACAGTTGTTGATCTATAGATTATTCTGTCCTAAACATCTTGATAACTGAATCCTTACATTATTACCGATAATGTAATAAAAAAATGGAACACTTGGGTGGTGCCTTAGCTCAGTGAATACGGTGTCAGCCACATACACCAAGGCTGGAGAGTTTGAACCCAGCCCAGCCCAGGCCAACTAAAATCAACAATGACAATGACAACAAAAAGTAGCCCAGCATTGTGGCAGGTGCTTATAGTTCTGGCTGCTTAGGAGGCTGAGACAAGAGAATCGCTTAAGCCCAGGAGTTTGAGGTTGCTGTGAGCTGTAACGCCATAGCACTCTACCAAGGGCAACATAGTGAGACTCTGTCTCAAAAAAAAAAAAAGGAACACTTGACTTTGATTATTGTGTGCTGACAGTTGGTTTCAGTTGAATAGCATCAATCAATTTGGAAAAGGACATTTGATTTTATAAATTCCACTGTTTGCTCTGCTACTGTTTGTGGTAGGAGAATTCTTAGATGTCTGTCTTGAGTGTGGAAGGGATCTGTGAATATGAGATAGTGACTCTTATGATCTGCTATACAACTATACTGTAGCAGAATGAAGAGGCATCCTTTCCTAACTTTGAAAAGGTAAACTTTGATGTTGTCACAGAACTATGTGATAAAGGGATCTGATAGCCTCCATGAGTTGAGAGTGCCCTCTGCCATAGCAAGCAAAAAAAAAAAGGACCTTTCTCCTTCACCTCCAAGGAATCAAATTCTGCAAAAACAAAACAAAAAACTGGATGGTTGAGCTCAGGCCACTCTCGCCTTGATTTCAGACTAGTGTGACCCTGAGCAGAAAAATCCATCCGCCTTGTGTTTGTAATCCTGAGAAGACCTTGATATAATAAATTTGAGTCATTGAGCCACTAAATGTGTGGGCATTTCTTACTCATCAGTAGAAATCACTACCCTATCCTTTGCATCGGCACACTTCAAGGATTTTTATGGCCCACCTGGTCTGTGAGCATTAGGGAGGTTAGACTTGACCTGTTTCAGTTGCCACAGTCTCCCACTTAACAGGCAACAAGAAACTGCTTGTTCTTGTTGGGAATCTACTTTTATTTTCCTTTTAAAATTGGTAGGATTTGAAGTAGTCAGCTTTTCTATGCTGAATATTAGATAAACTAGGGGAACCCAGAAAGCTGTTAGGTAGCGGCCTTTTTCCTTCTGAGTAAAAATGCTAAATATTTATAGACCCACTTCTCCCTTGTGTCCCTGTTGATTACCCTTGAAGCAGTGGAAGTCGATACAGGTGGAAAAGCGGGAAAGGACCCTTCTTAGTCTCAGTAAGAAGACGGTGGGCTGTTCGCTTGCTATGCAGCTTCCAGCCTTCCATTCATAGGTGGGTCATATATGACCCACATCACCCACCTACTGTGGCCTCTCTGTCCTTCCCAAGACTTGACTCTATCCACCGTACTCTGTGTGAATCTTGCCCCACCCATATGTCTTACTGTAGCTCTGGAAGTGGTCCTTTGAGAACACAACTGTGTTTTAATGCTCTGAGATACAATAACCTCCTGTTGAGCCCCTCCCGGTATCTCACCTTGACCACGCTGTGCCTTCTTTTTCTTGGTTTTATACAGTGCTCCTCCTAGATGCTACTAAAAGGCTTTAAAGTTAGCATGGCCCACACAAGTATGTCCTAGTCTCTCTTTTGTGTTGACTGTCCTTCTAAATAGCTACACAAAACATGTGTTAGGCCATGGCATTTTGCTTTGTTTCACTGGTCAACATTCTTCTTTATGTCATCTGACATTACAAAAACAAAATTAATGACTCAGTGAAGTATCTGTGATACAAATAAGAATTAAGTGAAATATACATATAACATGAATTTTAAGAACTACTATATAAAAAACAAGAAAAATTGCACACATCATATCAATAGTAAACAAAACCCTGAAAACAACAATTGATCCTTTTATTTTACAAACATTTTTTGTTTATTCTTTGTTACAGACCCTTTTAAAGAGTTTCATAAATATTAATATCAACTCAATGGTTACCACAGCTTTAAGAATTAGTGGCTATTATTATCTCCATTGTACAGAAAAAAATAGAGCATACTTATCTACAAAGATGGAAGCTTGATAGGCCAAAATTCAAACTCCAACCATCTAGCCACAAGCCCAGTCTTTGGAACATTATGCTATTCTGAATTCAGTGAGTTTTCTCCATTTCAACAATTCAAGTCGATACAGACTGATGCATTCATAATAAAGCTTCAAAATGGGGTTATTTTACCCCCAAAGAAAAGAGTATGTAAGGAAAATATCTTAAACCTAGTTTAAATAGCAGAAGTTTTTTGTATAACTTTACCCAAGAGAGTGATGAGATCTTAACACACACACACAAACACACACATGTGTATATATTTTTTTTACCGTGAAACATTCAAGTATCTTCTGTCATGGCATACTCATATAAAAGCATGTTCTTTTTCTTTATTTTGATAATACAGAAGAAGGGAATATACTTCTAAGCATACTAAATCTTGAGCATTTTAGGTCAAAATTTAGGTCAGTCTAAATCAAATCACTTGACTTATAAAGGAAGATGAGCAAAACAAACTAGAAAGAATTTTCATAAAGCCTAGATTTATTTTGAATTTTTAAGTCAGTATAAAATATCATCCAAGAATTTTCAAGCAGATTTCAGCTCTAGCACTTGTGCTTTGTCTGTTCTTTCCTGCTTATCTCCCTTAACCCATAAATACCAGGAGATAATTCCATTTCGTATTAATAAAATTTATGAACAAGCCTGATCCAGAATATAATCTCATATGATAAAGCAGGAGAGCTAAAGAGCTCTGAGTATGTCTCCACAATAATTGAACTGTTTATCAAAAGACTGATGAGAATAAAATACAAATGCATACACATACACAGTTCTCTCTCTATGCATGTAGACAGCCATACACACATATTTATACATACCTGATCAGCAGTGATGAGTATGTGGTACAGTGTTTATGAGCACAGATTCTGAGGCCTGAATGCCTGGGCTTTAATTCTGCCTTTCCCCATTTCCTGTTGTATGAACTTTTTTTTATATAATTAAATCATCACTGTGTACATTAATGCAGTCATGGGGTACAATGTGCTGGTTTTATATACCATTTGAAATATTTTCATTAAACTGGTTAACATAGCCTTCATGGCATTTTCTTAGTTATTGTGTTAAGACATTTATATTCTACATTTAGTAAGTTTCACATGTACCCTTGTAAGGTGCACCATAGGTGTGGTCCCACCAGTTACCCTCCCTCTACCCATCCTCCTCCCTCCCCTCCCCACCCGCTCCCCTTTTCCCATATTCTTGGACTATAATTGGGTTATAGCTTTATATGAAAGCTATAAATTAGTTTCATAGTAGGACTGAGTACAATGGATATTTTTTCTTCCATTCTGGGGATACTTTGCTAAGAAGGATATGTTCCAGCTCTATCCATGTAAACATAAAAGAGGTAAAATCTTCATCTTTCTTTAAGGCTGCATAATAGTCCATGGTGTACATATACCACAATTTATTGATCCATTCATGGGTCGATGGGCACTTGGGCTTCTTCCATGATTTAGTAATTATGAATTGGGCTGCAATAAACATTCTGGTACAAATATCTTTGTTATAATGTGATTTTTGGTCTTCTGGATATATACCTAGTAGAAGAATTGTAGGATTAAATGGCAGGTCTATTTTTAGTTCTCTAAGTGTTCTCCAAACATCTTTCCAAAAGGAACATATTAGTTTGCATTCCCACCAGCAGTGTAGAAGTGTTCCCTTTTCTTCACATCCACACCACCAACTCTGGTTTTGGGATTTTGTGATATGGGCAAATCTTTCTGGAGTTAGATGATATCTCAAAGTAGTTTTGATTTGCATTTCTCTGATGGTTAAGGATGATGAGCATTTTTTCATACGTCTGTAGGCTGTAAGATAGACTTTCACTGCATTAGAGATTTAAACTTAAGACAGGAAACTATAAAAATACTAGAAGAAAGTGCAGGGAAAATTCTTGAAGAAAACGGCCTGGGCGAATATTTTATGAGGAGGAACCCCTGGGCAATTGAAGTAGCATCAAAAATACACTACTGGGACCTGAACAAAGTAAAAAGCTTCTGCACAGCCAAGAACACAGTAAGTAAAGCAAGCAGACAGCCCTCAGAATGGGAGAAGATATTTGCAGGTTATGTCTCCAACAAAGGTTTAATAACCAGAATCCACAGAGAACTCAAATGTATTAGCAAGA
>CAUYQV010022632.1:0-28830 GCA_963574575.1 Galagoides demidoff
CGGGCGCCCGTGGTCCCAGCTACTTGGGAGGCGGAGGCAGGAGACTCGCTTGAGCCCAGGAATTGGAGGTTGCTATGAGCTGTGATGCCATGGCACTCTACCCAGGGGGATAGCTTGAGGCTCCGTCTCAAAAAAAAAAAAAACAGTGGGTTCTGTGGCAACGCTGGCAGGTGCAGCTGCTGGGTGAGGACAGGATTTCTGCCTGTACCATGAAGCAATTTCTCTCCAGGTAAAAGCATGATACCTGGTATATTATAGACAAGCAGTTAACATTTTTTTGAGTGCATGGACTAAAATTCACTTCTATATAACAAAATAAATTCTAGACTGAATACAGTTTTTTAAGTGGGAAAATGCATTAAAAACTGATAAAACTGTAAGGTTAAAAAGTAAAAATCTCTGCATGTACATATCAAAAAGTATGTAAATACGATTACTCATGGCAAACTGAAATAAACATATATGCATAGTTGTAATATATGAGACAAACATTAAGTACCTTGATTTAAAATAATTTGGGCTTGGTGCCTGTGGCTTAAGTGGCTAAGGCGCCAGCCACATACACCTAAGGTGGCTGGTTCGAATCCTGCCCCGTCCCGCCAAACAACAATGATGGCTACAACCAAAAAACAGCCAGGCATTGTCGCAGGCGCCTGTGGTCCCAGCTACTTGGGAGGCTGAGGCAGGAGACTCGCTTGAGCCCAGGAGTTGGAGGTTGCTGTGGGCTGTGATGCCATAGCACTCTACCCAGGGGGACAGCTTGAGGCTCTGTCTCAAAAAATAAAATAAGCACTTTGAACTCAGTAATAAAAAGATAACTATCTCAAGAGAAAAATTCAGTATTAATAGTTAAAAATTACAAATTGTAATTGTTATGAAAAAATCCTAATGTCATTAATAATTAAAAAGTAAAATGATAGATACCACTTCCCCTAGCAGACTGATTTCTACCAGACTAGACAGTTTTGGTGATGATTCAAAGAAATCAGTATTCTCACATATTGCTGGCAGAGCTATAAAGCAATCACCAGTTATGAAAAGTAATTTGACAGAAAATGTCAGTGTTGAAGACATAAATAGCATTTGGTCACCTAAGTCCATTTCTAATAATTGAGACTAAAGTAATTTTTTTAGATGTACACTTCTTTTTGCCTATAAGATTATTCAGCCTTGTTCATAATAGAAAAAACAGGTAGACACTGAAGCCCAGTAGTAAGGAATAGTTAGGTAAATTTTTGATACAATCATCCAAAGGTTTACTATATTATCCGGGGGAGAAAGATGTTATGAAAAAATATTTAATGAAATTTAATGAAATGGGAGAATGTTCTTGATACACATTTAGGTTTAATAAGGTCACAAAATATACCATTAGGCAAAATGATCTCATGTTCTATGAAAAGGACTAAAAACACGAGAAGGAAAATCATCAAAGTATTAATAGCAATTGTCTCTAGTTGTCAATAAAACGGCATTTTAAATGTTCTTATCATTACTAACACAATTTACTGATTTTCCTGCACTGAACATGCATTGAAACTATAATGTAAAAATAATGAAAGATTTTTTAAATTTTAATAAACAAACAAAACAGGACAATGTACCCCTGTTCTTAGCAGCCAGGGTTATCCAGCTGTCTCTGTCTCTTTCCATGAGTTAAGCATGTTATTAAGCACTTGACATATATTATTTTATTTGATCTTTACCCTATGGCTATGTATCATTAACCCCATGAACAAGGGCCTGGTTTCAGAAAAAGTAGCATACTCAAGGTCAGGCAGCTGGGACAGAGCTGGGTGTATCTGACCTCCCCAGTGTCTAATTCCAAAGCTTATGTTCTCAATCACAAACTTTCCTGGGGCTCATTGTGGAGTAGTTAGGCTTTTTGAGAGTAGCCAAAAAAACTAACTGCAGTATATCACATAGTTTTTATGAGAAAATATTTTGACAACCCAAACAACACAACTTATAAACGGCCTTTGGGAAACAAATTTTTTCTTAAACTATGTGTTACTTCCACCTGTCTGCACTGCTTGTGTTTGTGTCACCTATATTATCATTGGAGGCCACATCCAGTGATGGTTAGGGGCACTATCTTAGAATTAGATTCCCCCTTAATGCTATTAATAAAACCTTGGGCAATTACTTAACTTCACTTTGTCTTCTTCCTTACCAGTAAAATAAAGATAATAATGATTGTTCCTACCTCAAGGAGTTCCAGTGAGGATTAAATAGACTAATTTCCATGAATTAGTAAAAGCATCAGACAGGTAGCAAGCCCTTAGATAAATGGTAGCTATGATTGATTGTTAATGTATTCTCTGGACAGTAAACTCCCCAAAGGCCAAGAATTGCTTATCACGCTGCTTTTGGATTCCCTAAAGAGCTAAGTAGGTGACTGATCGACAGATTAAAGCTGGAAATAAAGTAATTTCAGATAAGAAGTTCTAGGCACTGCAGAACAGCCTCTCTGATTTGACAATACTCCCCTTAACTTTTATTGACTAATAGGAGCCTCGTTTTTATCTCACATGTGATGGAGTGACTAGAAGAAAATAACAATTTAAGGCTGTCTGAAATTTCCTTGTTAAACATCACTATTTTTTACTGACTGAACATTTAATATTTAAACGCAAGTTACTTCCATTTCAACAAGGCCTTTTAGGGAAGGATGTAACTTTATACGACTAAAAATAATTGAATGACACCTCAGTTGTAAAATCCTTGAATGTTTATTTATGGTCCCCTGTAGAAGGCTAACTGTAACCTATTTCTTTCAGTAAGAAAATAGCAGTAAAGAATCACAGCTCAATCTTTCACTGCAAGTATTTAATCTGGATAAGTCCGGAGATACCTAGCAGTGTTCATGTTCTATGTATTACTTTGAAGTCAATGAAGCTGAAAATCTCACTTTAAAAAGTTCTCTTAATCATCAAGAGTAGAACCATGTGCTGATTTTAATTATGACATGGCAGATTTTAAAACAATTCTGTAAATACTGATGTGCAAGTCTTGGCATAATTATGTGAATGCTCCACAGAGCAGGCAGTGAACATGTTTTCTTTTTTTTCATATAAATTGGGTCATGTTAAGTAAACTCAAGCAATTTCAATTAAAAACAATGGGCTTCCCAAGTGTTGAGTCAACAGTCAGTCCCACTTGACGACGTTCTTCCAGTAGTTAGATGACTTGCGTTGAGAAACAAGGAATATCAAAAATTCCAGTTACAAATTATCTTGAAGTATTTGTTCTACTGTAATGCTTTCAATTTGAATTTGTGACAACTAGAACAGGAAACAAACTTCACTAGACTGAACAAGCATAGCTAATGAATCATAGCTCTGAACATATCACTTGTCTTACAAACCTCCAGTAGCTCTCAAATGAATTCAGGAAGATACCCATCTCAGAACTCAAGCTCCTCTGTGATTTGCCCATAGCCTAACTCATTTTCCCAAGACAACTCTCTACCCTCTGCTCATTCTCCTTCCATTTCAGTCACTCCAGTCAAGAATAACACATCCTTGCCTAAGAATCACTTGCCTCTCAGCCTTTGCGTATCCTTGCAATGCTGGTTCCTCCTCTCCAGGAAAGTATATATAAAACCCTACCTTATTCGGTATGTCCTTCAAGGCCCTGCTCCAACACCTCTTTTTCCCTTAATATCTCTTTCCTATAATGTTTAAGAAGAATAACATAAATATTGCTCAATAAACATAATATCTAAGCACAAATAGTACACTAAGAGTTCATGCAAAGGGGATGTAATTTTTCAGGTATTCCACTTGAACACCAGAAAAAATGGTAAATGGACCTTGAAAATAAAAATTGGGGGGCCACCCCCACCCTTCCAGCAGGATTGCTGCCTCTAACTACAAAAATGTTGGAGCTACCACTAGTGAACTGTCCTTTTGAAAACCAGTCTCTCTATGTGCCTGTAGCATGTCATTTTCTGTTTCCTTTGGCCTGCATACATGCTATCTTGTATAACAGTTGTTTGTGTTTAGACTCCCATATTATTTTCCCTGCTATTTCCTGAGAGCAGGAATTCAGTCTTGTTCAGCATTTATCGTTCACTTTGCTCAGCAGGGCAAAGTAGGTGTCCGATATTTTAGTGCCCGGCAAATGAGAATGAAACAATGAATAAGAGGCACGGTCTGAAAAAAAATCAAGCCATGAATAATGAAAATTAGTTTTATATTACTTTCAAGTTAACACATGGACAGTTCTGTCAAGGATCTCTATCTACAAATTCCTTGGTTTCATTTTTAGATCATCCCCCATGACCCCAGTTATGTTTATGGAGTCACAGTCCCCACTGTGATATTTGTATTAGTACTACAGCTCCATTTTTTACTAAAAACAAAGTGTACGGACATTCTTTTCCCAATTCGCATTCTAAAGAAATTTGCTTTTACAACTTTCCAATTTAAAATTGTGTTCAAACCTTTATTATCTCAACTAGAATCTACCCATACAAGTATTTAGGTACCAATTTACCAGTATTTCATGAGTTCATGCAAAGAGGACATAATTTTTCAGGTATTCCACCAACACCAAAAAATATCACTCTCCCAGCCCTATAGCATAATCATCTTCTTTCCATTATACCAAGAGGTTTACAATACGCTAAAGTCTGTTTTTGTAAGGATCTATATTTTTAAAACTGCCTAAAGAACCTTATTTAAAATGTAAACAATAGATAAAACTTAAGATATTTCAGTAATAAAACTGAAATACAATGGATGCAATTTCTAAAAATAGAGAAGTTATACAACATACACAAAATTTATAAACTCCATTTTGCAAATGGTTATTTAATTATAAAATGCAGCAATTTCCTCTCTGACTTAGTTACCGGACCCGGCCAGATATTATTAACACCATAGGCTTGTATATATTAACAATCAAATTCCATCAATTATAAAACCTTTCATTATTTTGTGCCTTTTATATCTATCTACATAAAGATAGTTTCATCTACTTGTAGATGGATAGACACACATACACCCACATACATACATATGTACATGCGTTTGTATGTACATTCTATTTGCATTTTGGATTCTATTTTTAGACTTCTATTCCTGTTGAGATAGTTACTTTAGCCTCGACAAGTCAATTTTGCAGTGCTGTGAGTTTTGATTCATGATTCAATAGTGCCCTAGGATTCTTAGATTAAAAGTGCTATGGAAACACAGTGTGCTTTTTTACATATTCAAGACACAGTACGCTGCCCTTCTCCACCCTACAGCGGAGCATGGCTGCTCTGTTAAGCAGCATAACATTCTGTTTCCAAAGAGACAGCATGGCTCTGAGGAACAGTGCAATTCCTCACAACTAATATAATTTACTTTATATTAGTAAAGTATTCATTCCCTAGAAATGGACGAGCTATTACTCAAGACCAAAATCTAACTTTAAAAGTTTCTAGTCCAATATTCCTGATACATTATTATATAATAAAATTATTTTCAAGGGTAAATCAAGAAAAGTCTAGTCAGACTCTTGTTTGGTAGAACCCATCTAACGCTGGCTAGGAAAAGTATCTTCCTGTTTTTTTTAAGTTTCCTGTAAATTGCATATTTCAACAGGTTTGTAAAACACGAAGGTCCAAAATTAGTCTGTATTTGTTCCACAGTAAATCTAAAATCAGCAAGTTTTTATTTCCAATCTATGAAGATTTTTTTCCTCTAGATAGTCACCTACTAGTTTAAAAATAAGCGGATAAGGACATAAATGTGCACACATCTAATAAAAATGTAAAAAAAAAATAAATGTTTATTTGCATTCTACAGGCAAATAAAAATTTTATTCTTTAAAATTTCCACAGCACTTGATAGATCAGAAAACTGTAGAGACTCTCTCTTTCTTTCACTTTCATCAAGTAATACCAACCAAGCAGATTCAGGAATCTTCGACTTAAAATTTTTTCTGAATTGGAAAGCAGAAACTTTCCTACAGAGAATCCACATTTTTGGAAGTTGGTGAGACACTGGTCCTATTACTGTCAATTAATTAATCTTGACAGCTTAGTGAATGGCTCATTCAGCTATTAGGAGGTAAACTATTGTCTTCATTTATGCATAGTGTGAATGCTATTTCTCATGTTATAATTAGTAGAGTTACAGGGGAGAGATTTTTAGATGAAGTAATTGTTTTCAATAATCAAAATAAATTTTTAAAAGTCTATGTACAAGGCAAACACAAAGTTCTTTTAGAATTTAGTGGCTAAGTAAAGTTTTTCTTTTTTGAAAAACAATGTGCTTTCTCTTTTCTAATTATAAGAACTAGAAATCTTGCTAAGTTTCTCTTCTGATGTGGCTGCCAGCAAGCTCAGGGCTGGACTCAGGCCCATTCACAGTAAATTCTCCTGCTGATACCTAGGCATAGTCTCTGTATCTTTCTGTGAACTTTTAGTTCATGATTGCTTATTTCTATTTTATTATTCAAATGTATGCAAATTCTATATACAGAAGGAAGAAGAGAGTTTATTAATTTCAACAAATGCACTCCAAACCATTTATTGTATGCCTACTATGTGCCATGCATTATTCTAGTGGATAAGTATATAGTTAGTCCAAAGAACATTGCCATAAGAAAAGTGAATATATTCCATTGTGTCCTTAAAAGAGGGGGAAGAAATCTATCTATCAAACCAACTTCAATAAAATAGAAATTTAAAAAAATTCTCTTAAAAGAAAAGCCTGCCAACATCAATATAACTCCCCACAAAAAGTCCAGTTAATTCAGTAAGTATTCTGATCGTTGCTTAGGGGGATATGGAAACTAGTTATTGCTTACACGACTCTCTTCTCAAGGGTCCTGAAATTAAAGTAGTCTTCATTTTGGGGCATGGTCTAAGCATTAATAACACCATAAAATAAAAGTTTTAAAATAAATTACTCTTTAACAACAGAGATTGATTTAAACATCCTAACTTCCAGAAAGGGGAAATTTGGGTCTTAGGTTTCCTTCCTTGAAGTTTCTGATGTAACGATTAAGTAGCACCAACTGGGCAACCCAAGAAATACCATGCATTTTGTGTGGCTGACCAGGCAGGAAAAATTGTTCACTGGTGAAGCAGCTCTCTTTTAGCTGTGATTTCAAGGTTGGTAGATCTAAATTTACCCTTGCTTTCAGCTTTGTCTTGCTTTACTGGCTTGCAAATACACGTCAGTGACCCTAGGTTGGCCTGCCTGCTGCCAGCCTGATGTTGGGAAAGGTATTGAAATTTACAAGAATCTTGCCCTTGGCCTCCAAGCCTAGGGCACAGCATTCTCATACATTATAAGGCATTGCCAGCTCACAATAGCTTTGTAGTCAGGGAAGGCAGCCCAACAAGGCTGCCCCCAGATACCCACGCGCTTGTCACCTGGCCCAGCAATTGCAAATAGATTAACAATTCTCAGACCAACCTGTTTGTTCTCCTTTTGCAAGAAAATGCCTAGCAAATAACTATAATATTTCAGCTGGGGCCAAACATTGCACTGTGTGCACTTAGGCTTCTCAGACTAACATAAAGGTCTCAAATAACAGAGCTGCCTTTATTTCACTGAGAAACTAAAACATTTTTTAAAATGGTCTTGTGCTTTGGAGATTTTCTGAGCCAACCAAACACCAGAGTGGCCAACGTTTTTTAAGTGATTGAAGCAGCATCTCAATGGATTCAGAGGACCAACAATAACGCAGTGTGACAATTGGTCTTGAAAAATTAGAAGGCTCTAATGAAGAAAAAAAGCAGACCAAGGGGAATAAAAAAAAAAAAAAAGATCCCCAGCACATTCCCAAAATGCTGCAGGGGAGTTTTAGAATTATAGTGAAGCAATTACTTCATTAGTTTGCGCAACAAAATTCAAAATTTGGGGGACAAGACTTGATCAAGATAGCCAAACTTATCAATAACAGGTGCAAAAACTGTAACTTTATATTAAATAGGTGGGGCAAGAATCAGAAGGAAAACCATAGAATTTTGTATTTCCAGATCTCTGCATTCAACATCTCACTCTCACGTCTTTAAGAGAGTTAAATGGCAAAAATAGGTGAGATGGCCAACTTCAGGGGGAAAAATCTGAGTCTTTCTTCCCTCCTCGATTCTCTTTAGACCTGTCCTTCCTGGCTTTCTGTTCTAATGACATTTCATTTCTAAGAAAGTCACTGGTATCTTTCAGTCTAATTGACTCAGGGTACAAATCTTTAAAAGTAAAAGAAAGGAAAGAACTTCAGTTTGCTCTGCCCGCTGACATTTTTCCCTCTGCCCCCGCTCTCAGTAAGCCTTTAACCACTTTTCAGGGAAAAGGATGTCGCAGAGGGGTGATGAGGCTTGAAATCCCTCCGTTCTCTCATCCCCACTCTTTTCTTTAGCTCGGCTTGCACTACCCCTACATCACCTCACCTCACTCCCCACCTCCAATCCACAATCTTTTATAAGTCTGCTGGGGCGCTTTAATGAGCTTCCTGCCTGGGTTTCTCTTTCTGACCTAAGAAGGCACTTTCAGGGGATAGGCGCTTAACCAGGGGATAGGTAAATGGAATACCTGAGAGATGTAAAAGATCTGAAGGAAAAATCTCGTGTTCCCTAATTGCTATTAAGTTATTTTGCAGATAAATAAACATATTCTCTTGATAGTGTTCAAAAGGCTGAGCTCTTTAGCCATATATGTTTTTCACTTAACAGACTTACACCGAGTTTACTATGTACCATGCACTGTTTTAAACACTTTTAAAAACAGGACTTTTTGCTTAAAATTATTTTTAAACAATATTAAATCCGTGTGTGCTTTTGAATACCCTTGCTATATTTTTCTTTATAACATAGTACAGCGGTTAAGTCTTAAAAGACAAATATGGAAAAACTTTAACCACTTGCTACTTTATTGCAAGCAAATCATTTCTCTCTTTGCAATTTTTAGCAGTCATTGTAATTAAATACACTAGTAGAGGGAGAAAGAATTCTTGGACTTTTTTTTCAAGGATGATCCGAGGTTTAGCCTCCGGCATTTGGAAGCGCCCGCTAATTGCTCTACTGGCAAACTTGAATTGTACCTGTAGGCATTCGCTTTCAGAAAATCCTGCAACCCTCACCATAATTGTGAAGGTCGAGTTCGCACCTGGTCCACCGCGGCGCGTTCACCTGTGACCGTGACCTAACAGCCAAGGGCGCTCCGGCCTGGGAAGTGGGGCAGACTACCGGAGCGCTTCGGGATCCGGGTCAGCAGGATTGCGGGGACCCGGAGTCAAGACCGTGTCGGGGCAGGAGACAGTTCTGCCTGGCTCAGCGTGCTCAGATCGCCAGCACTGCAACCAAGCAGAGTCTCTGAATCCCGCGCCAGCTGCGCACCCGCCCTGAGGCTGACAGCACAACTGGGGTTCACCGCCCCCGCGGTCCAAGCCGTCCTGCCAAACCCTATCTAGCCTTACCAGGCCCTGCTCGGCCTTCGCCGAGTAAGTGATTTGCCCGGGGTTAAGTTTCAGAAGTCAGAATGAAACGTCTCGGGTTTCTGTTCACACGGTTATTGAAGGTACCGCAGTGGGGACCGCACAAAAGGGATGAGGGCGAGTTGGGACGGGGTTTTGTATCTTAATGAGGGTTTAACCTGCTGGCTACAGGTCCTCAGCGCAGGCCCGACGCCTCCTCATTCTCCCCTAGCCCAAATCCCGCCCGGTCCCGTCTTTTCACGTCGTATCCTTTCCCCTTCTCCTGCCTGTCCAGCTCGGGTCTTATGTGGGGAAAGAAAAGGGCGTCGAAGGAACGCCCTAGCAGATCCCCAGAGAGATAAGAACCCATCAGTGAGCCAGGGTTGTGGTTGTTGACAGGCGTCCCTTTCTCAGAGGTTTTTCCCCACTAAGCACGCAGCTGTCTCCGCGAGGTGTGGAGTTTCAGGCGGGATCCTAACCAGCCTGCCGGCCGTCTCCGAGTACAGCCGCGCGGTGGCCGGCGAGCAGACCTCGGCTTCCCCAGCTCGGTTTCAATTACTGGCCTCGCAGAGGCATAGTGTCGTAGCCAGTTCAAAAGTCCCACAGAACGTGGAGAGAAAACGCGACTTGAAAACATGTTTGAATTTGAAAATACAGCTAGAGTTTCATATAACCCAAGTTTTCCATTGCTCCAAGAACTGTTGGATACGAAATAGTACTTTGGAAAACAAATTCAATTTCCGAGCGCGAAATCTTCACGCCCTGGATTCTAATTAACTCTAGAGCTGCGACTGCAACACGCCACTGGGACTGGAGGGAGAACTGAGGCAATTTTCTGCATATTCCATGCCCCAAACACTCAAACTTGAAAACTTACTAAAATTGTGTACTGAAATACCCACATCATTGCTCTGGTCCTTCCTGCCTTCAGAGTAGACACATCTCCAGCCCCATGTGTACTCAGCGGGATCTACTATCCACAGTGCCTGTGGCCAAAGACCAAATGGAAATAATTGATGTATACAAATTGGAAATCGTTTCGTGGCGGACCTCTCAGACCCTCCGACCGCCAGCGGTTAAGTACCTGGTCTGGGAAACTCCCGTCTTTATCTGTCCATGGGCCAGAGGCCGCGGAGGTAGCCCTGGGAATTGTCAGAGAGAAAAGCAACTTTGATTTAAGGTTTTCAAAAGCCCCTAAAAACAAATATGACCGCTCAGGTCAGCCAGTCAGCAGTTTTGGTCCAGACAAGGGACAGCCGAGTGGGGCGTTTCGGATAAGCCACGGCGCCTCCCGACGTCACACGCGCTCGCGCACACTTAGCCACGCGCTTGGGGTTATTCTTTAAACACAGGACTGAAACTTCAGGGGTAAGACGGCGGCGCGCGGAGGAGGGCGGAAAGCCGAGGCTCGGAGCCCGCCCCGCTGCGTCCGCGCGCTTCCAGAATAGGAGTTAGCCAGCCCGCGCTCACGCTCGCCGCGGTCTCTCCCGCCCGCCCGCGCCAGCTCCCGGTCGCAGGTCCGCGGCGGCGTTCCCACGCCTCCGCTCGAACCTCGAGGCGGGCATTGGCGAGCTCGGCCCCGCCCTCTCGCCCCAGCCAATCGCGAGCCACGCCGACCACCGAGGAGGCGGTGACCTGAGGGAGGCCCGGGCCTGCGCGCGGTGGGGGGGGGGCGGGCGAGGTGGCCCCGCCCGAGCCGGGGGGCGTGGCCGGCGCCGGCTCTTGCGGCCAAGCAGGGTAGCGGCGTGGGAAAGAGCCTCTAGGAGCCGAGCTTGTAGCCGGGGGAGCCGCGCCTCCGAAGCCCTGGGAGGGAAGGAGGGGGCCGGCGGGGAGGGTGCTGTGCCCCGCTCCGGGTCCTTGGTTTCGCCGCGATGAAGCGCCCTTGCGAGGAGACTACCTCCGAGAGCGACATGGACGAGACCATCGACGTGGGGAGCGAAAACAATTATTCAGGGTGAGCGCGGGCTTGGAGGGAGCTGGTGAGAGCCCGAGGGTGTAGGGGAGTTTTGTGCGCGAGCTGCTCCTTGGAAGTCCCGAGGCTTCTCTTCCCAGCAGGCAGACAAGAGGGAACTTTTGACCGAAAAACTTTGAGTGGTGGGCGCTCGTAGAGCGTGGGTCGGGGTGGGGCGAGGGATGTCGCTTTTCACTGTAGGGGTGGGGCGGAGATGATGGGAGACGCGTCTGAAAGGAAGAGTTCAGAAGTTGGCTGTCAGCACCGGGCGCAAGGACAGGCACGTCCGGGTGGCCGGCGACGCCCCCGCCACTGAAACTGTATTTGGGATACTCTTAACATACGAACAATTTGATTTTTAATTTTTAGAGAAGCTAAAATCACGATTTGCTTTTTTGGAGAAATTAAACAGATCTGCGATGTCAAGGCCAAGTAGGATGAGATTTGCAGGGTGATAGTGTGTGACTGGGCAGGCGCTCTAGCAGAGAGTGACTGATGTAAAGATCGGACGGAAAGGGCATCGTTTCTTTGACTGCTTGTTCTCAAGTCTGGAAAAGATTGGCGTCGTGATCACAGAAGCCAGACCTCCACTTTCCTGTGACAGAGGGAGATTACTGAGACATTTTAGAGCCAAAGAGGGTCAAATGATAATTGCTTCTAATTGTTGTCCCCAGAAGCACCTTAATTATTTATCTGCAGCTGTCTCTCAAACGGGGAATTTTTCCCTGACTTTGGAAAGCAGTTTTTCTTTCATATTGTTATTCTAACACGTACAAGCCGAGGCCTGATGACACCAAGAGCAAAGTCATTAATGTGAAACGTTTGCAACGTTTCAAATATATCATTATTAAAGTGTGTGTTATCTTAAGAAGTGAGGTCTGAAAAAAAACCGGAAGATGTCACGTGAAAGGTGAAACCAGCAGAGAAAAAATGAAAATGAGGGGGGACAGTTAAATCAGAAATAAGATACAGAAGTGAGAAGGTGAGGTAATAACCTGATGTGTGCAACATTTCTAAAGTGAAAAAGAACAAATAACAAGAATTTGGAAAATTTGAGAACATAAAAGAAGTACAGTATCCACAAATTGTGAAAAGAAACAGATACAGACTAGAAAGTATTATAAAAATTTGGGGACCAAATAATTCTTTGATTGAACTTTCGATATAAAAATTTTTTTTCATTAGTGAACTCAAGGTAGATTGCAGTTTCTAGAGGTTTAAGCTGAGATTGAAGGCTGAGAGACACCTACAGTTTCATTTTCAAAGTAAAACCTTTACCTAATAGTAAGCCTAATTTTAATTTCCTTATCAGTGGTATATTTAACTTCGAGGATACTTTTTGGAATATTGGTATATACAGCATCAGATCTGCCAGTTTTTTCTGTAGTAAGATAATGACTAGCTGAAATTTTGAAATTATAAGATAACTTCTGTTTATTTTAACAATTGCACCTAGGGACAACAGTTTGAGGTATAATGACTGTATATCTGTTTGACAGTAGTGCTTAACACTTATTTAATTTTAAAAAGTGATACTAATTTGTTCAGTATGCCTGATAAGAAGGAAGAAGAGGGATGCTGTTAGAGGAGATGGACTTTAAAATATATAGAGTGAAACTAGGAAATATGAATATCTAACTTCTCACCCAAGTGATTCTTTCACTGGGAAACTTAAGTGAAAGTTCAATGACATTTCACCAATGGATTTAGCATCTGGAGTTCCAGTAAAAATCCTTTTCTTAAATAACACACAATTCCTACCTGAAAAGAGGCAGAAAGGCTGAAAGGAAAGTCTGTTAACAGTGAAGCAAGAACTAAGAATAAAGTAACACAGACTTGAACTGTGCAATCCTCTGGATATTTAATGGGTGCCACCAAGTATCTCTAAGAAACGATTGTTATGTTAATGCAGCACCTGACAAGCTCTTCCTATTTCATAGGCAAAGTGCTAGCTCTGTGATTAGATCGAATTCTCCAACAACAACATCTCAGATTATGGCCAGAAAGAAAAGGAGAGGGGTATGTGATTTTTTTTCTCTTCATTTCCAGCCTAATGTGGAACAGTTGTATTTTTCCATTGAAGTAATTTTATCATTTGTGTATTCATACTCTTTGGTTATTTTGCTTTCTTTGGGACAGATTATAGAGAAAAGGCGTCGGGATCGGATAAATAACAGTTTATCTGAGTTGAGACGACTGGTGCCAACGGCTTTTGAAAAACAAGTAAGTTTCTCCTATTCAGATCCCCCCACCAAAAAAAAAAAAAAAAAAAGCTGAAACAATCTGATTCTCTCATCTGGGAATGTGGGTTCTTGTTAAAGCTCATTAAAATAATGGTGTATGTGCCCTGATCTAGCACAGAGCAGCTATTTCAATAAAATGCTTTCTTGTGGCAAAACTATTAAAAACATAATCCATCATGAAGTTGAAAAACATTTCCATTCTTTAGCTTATTTTCCCCTTAAGGGTAACAATGTTAATCCTTTCTCTTTTCTTTCTATGAATACCAGTAGTGGTTTTGTTTAAAACTATGCTACATGTAGTATTAAAAAAAAAATCATATGTGAAATATTTTTTCTCAAACTGTTAAAAAAAAAAAGTAATCTTTTTTATGGGAAATAACCAAAGCTCAGGAAGTAACATCTCTAGCTCTATTTCCTAAATAATGCTACTAATAAAATTTATTTACCAAACCACTTGCTTTCATTTTTAATCCCTGGGCTAATAGAATGATGTTTGATTTCGGACATCTTTTTGGAAAGTTGGTAAAAATCAAATTAGTCATAAATGTTCCTTTTCATAGTTTGAATATGCCTTTACAAAAAAAAAAGATTTTGTACACTTAGAAAAATAGAAAGCCAAATGTTTAAATCTTCCTTTGTTGTTTTAGAAAAGTTGTTTCTCTTCCTACCACAATGGCTAATGGCACAGATTTCTAAGAGCTCTTTCAAAGGATATGACAGCGTGTCCTTGTTGAAAATACTTTCAATTTAATTCAATAGTATATAAGACAGCAGTTGTTTGTTTATTCCATTTTGTTGTTTACTTCATGAATACATAAACATTATAAAACAAGCCCTCCAAAGCCCTTGGAAATTATCCAAAAACTCCAGTTTCAATTATTAGTCACTTTCACTGAAACTGCTTACATAAAGATTGAATAGTGACAGAAGTACAAGGTTAATATAGTATTGACTGTACATTTTTAAGTCAAAAAAAGACACCCAGTCTATATGCTGATACTGTCTTTAATAAACTAAATACAATGTGGAAACTGTAGTTTCAATTAGTAGCATTTTCAGTGACCATAGGCTGCAAATGAAAATGCCAGCAATCAATGATGGTTTTTAAGTTTAGAGTATTGACATGTCTACGGTTGTAAGGAGCAGGTCGGTGATTTTTTTCTTGATTTGTTAGATTTTTTTTTTCTTAAATGTTGACTTAAAATGAACCTTAAAAGCAAACCTCAGTTGTTTAGCAGTTAGTTACCATAAACATGAACTTTCCCTTTCACAGAGCTTAGCTACCAACCATAGTGAGCTGGCTCTGTCACAATATGATTAGAAGAGTATTCAGGAGAGTAAATAAGTCTGGCACTCTCACTGTGTCCTGAGTGCTGAAAATTTTCACAAAACAAGTAAAGTATAGGAAGCTGAAATAATCTTTAGTATCTTTTTTCAAAAAAAAATTGGTATACTTATTATATTCAGCTCTTCCAGGAAATTAGAAACCACCACAGCCCCCTGAGATGGTTTGTTTGTATTTTGGTTGGTTTCTAGAGGTTGCCTTATTTTAAAAGGGTAAAGGAGAAACATAAAAATATTTTTTCAAGATATTTCCCCTAAGAACTATTTTAAAAGTTTCAAAAATCCTTACGTGTTTATCATGCTTCCCAGATAACTAGTAAATTATTTCTTCTTGTTTATGATCTTGGACTTCACAGTGACACCTGCTGGTAGTTATTGGAGAAAAAAATTCTTAAAAGTCTTCCCTTTCTTATTTTTGGACCTGCTTACCTGTGGTCTGGTATGAAATACCCTTAAGGACTTATTCAAATTTTCTATTTTTGAAAAATCTTCTTTTCACAATAATTTGCTAAAATCCTGTCTCCTAATCTTCCAGAGTTATACAACTATTCAGTTCATCTAGACTTCAGCATTACATAAGACTATTGAATATGCATGTCATACTAAAATATATTATTAATCAGGTTGGAAATTTAATGCAAAGATAGAGATTTTTGCATTTGAAATGGTTGTTGTGGCGTTATCTTAGAAGTTTAATTATTCTGATAATAAATTATTTATTTTGCCTTCTTTGTAGCTTTTAAAATTTTAAAAGGCAAACATGTCATTCATACAACATCATAGTGCTGTCACGTAAAGTTTGAAAAGAATGCGTAGCTTTCTGTCACAAAGTGAAAGTTGGAATTTTCTACTGAGAGAGAAAATTGAAATAGTAATGTTAAAGTCAATGTATAATGTTCCAAATTAGTTTTCATAGGACTAATGAGACTATGTATTTTGTTTATGAAGGGATCTGCAAAGTTAGAAAAAGCTGAAATATTGCAAATGACAGTGGATCATTTGAAGATGCTTCAGGCAACAGGAGGCAAAGGTAAGTAGGTGACTTCATCTTCTCCCCCTTTCTACCTTTCTCTTTTCATTCCCCGCCCCCCAACGTTGTAAGGAAGTCATAGTTGAACAGTTCTTTAACAAGCTGAGATAGGCGGTCCGATTAAAGCTGTGGAAATCAATGCTAATGGCGGGATTGAACTCGTGGGAAAGAACTTCTGGAACAAAAGAAGCACTTGACCCTGGGCTTGTGTTTGCTTTCATAATACTGTGGGAGTAAGGCTTCATTCACAGCAGTCTGGTCAGAGATTTGTTTGGGACTTAAGAAGCACATGCTGGAATCTGTACAGAAAGAAAAAACAAACACACAAACATCCAAACATAAACAGGGGGTTAAAGGCCATCCTTTTCTCTTCCTCTTTTTCTTGCTTTCTCTCTTTCTCCTTTTCTCTCCCTTCACTTCTTCCTTTTCCTCCTCCTCTTCCCTCTACATTATTAAATCAAGGCTAGGGACTCAAAATAATTTAGCTATTCCAAAGGAAGCAACTCTAGCATTATTTTCATTGTTGTTTTCAGGAACAAGTTCCTCTTGGATTTAGAGTAAAAAGAACATTTGATGTTCACATAGTAAATCTCTGTATTGGACACCATTAATGGAGCAGAGTAGGTCCTAGGGAGAGCAGATAGGAGCAGGCACTCTGGGCCTAAAGAAATATCCTCCGTACTGGACATTAACTTAGGAGGAGTTGTATCAGGGGGTTGAGAGAGAGACTTTCATCTCATGCCAAAAATAGACTTGAGATCCTAAAAACTCTAATTTTCCTTCAAATTTCAGTATCCTACTTGTGCATACATCATTCATACTTGATTTTATCTTTTGGTGTCATGATCACCCTTCATAGAAGCTTTTGATACTCATCTTAGTCAAGAGTGTTATTCAATGTATTTAACAACTGAATAAGGAGAGGGTATAACAAGGAGTTAGGTGCTGCTACTAAATCTTGGAGGTCTCTCTGTGCTCAGCATTAACCTATTACTACATAGTACATAAGTCCTAGATCAGGACAGAGGCAAGGCATTGGAGGGAAGTAGCCATTTCCCAGTTAGTTTGGAAGTATTTCAGTTTTTAACTCCTACATGTCCATACTGCGTAGGACCTGTAGAACATCAGCCCTGATGTTAACCATCTTTTACTCTTATCAGATGATAAGTGTGTGTGTGTGGGGGGGGAACCATTGTACAAAGAAGCTGACATTGTGTGACTTATCCCAGGTTGTGCCTTCTTAAAAAACTGTCCTGAATGAGTAAAGAATGGTTTAAGATATAAACATTCTAAGTAATAGAAGAGACTTGGATTAAATCATAGAAGACAGTGATCCAGCCCAGTTTGGCAATGACTTGACTTTGCCTTAAAACAGAAGTATACTGCTTTACTTTGAGGCCTACACTAGCAGAATGAACTCCAGAGGCCTCTCCAGCCCCAGATTCTGTCTCTACAGCTGCTATCTCAGGATGTTAGGATTCTCTTTGAGTTAGCTATGGTGCAAGAAAAATTACCTCCCTTGGCATTGTTAGCCACAAGGCTAAGTATTCTTATCAGGGTTTCAAATATTTGGCATGAGCTGTACTTCTAAAGAGGAATATTGTTCTTAGGCTTTACTATGAAAACTGAGTTTCATTTCAGTTGCTATTCTTGGCTACCTGAACAGCCCTAAAATTCATCCCAGAATAGTTTGTGGACAGACACTTCCAAGCAGGCTCCATACAAGTCGCCTGACTGCCAGGTCATTAAAGAGGTCATTGCACAGAATGTGTGGCCTTTAAGAAGGGAGCTGGAAATTTGGACTAACTCTAGCAGACTTCCAACTGCCTAAAGTGTAGTGGTGAAGGGCATAGTCTGTGTTACCTGATTTCAAATCCTGACTCTGCCAGTTATTAGCTGTGTGACCTTGGGTAAATTACTAAGCCTCTCTGAGCCCCAGTTACGTCAGCTGTAAAATTAGTATAGTGATAGCGTCCACCTCACAAGATTGTTATGAGTTAATTCACTTAAAGCCCATAGAATGGTTCTAGCACAGAGGAAGTGGTGTGGACACATGTGCTATTGTTGGCCCAAGGTCTGTCCATAAGAGACAAGTATTCAACACCATCTCTCTGCATTTAACAATAGGGTAGGAATTACATAATATATATTCCTTAAGATGCAATGGAGGACTCACAGCATAACTGGCAAACTACAAATTTTACTTAACTTCGTGGCCACTAATGAAAATTCTGTTGACTTATTCTTTGCAGTCAGTCTTAATAGTTTCTAGAGAAGATTTATTAACCTAAAGTTCTAAGTCCCTCTGGATTTCTGGACTCTCTGTGTACTCCAATCATTACCTCTTTCTGCCTCTCATGGAAGTCAGAAGCCCAAAGCCCTACAGAGAACCCTGAGCACTGAAGTATGCAATCTTTGCACAGAGGCTTCTTCTTCAGAGTAGCTTTTCCTCCTAATCCAAGGGGCTTTGTTTGTTAACTATGCCAAAGAACTAGGAAGTTGACTACTTTGTCCCTTCCACATTTTAAGATATTATCTTATACCAGCTTTTTTCTGCTTTGTTTCCATCTTAATAGAGTTTCTATATAATATATACATAGATACCATTTTAAACTTTCAAATTTTTACTAGAATTCTAGTTTTAGGACTTTGAATGTATGTAACTACTACTTTTCAAAGTGCTTTGATTATAGAATAAGATAGCCTAATTTTTAATAGATAATAAATGAAACAGGTAATATTTTGGTTGGCAAAAACATAAAAAAGATAATATAGTAAATGATGGAAATAACCTTATTTGAATGTGACATTTCTTATTCATGTATACAGACTTACCAAAAGTAAACAGGCTAACTTTTAATTTGAAAATTACTTCGAAAATTTTGCAAATAAAAAAGAATCTGCAAAGAGTATGTTTGTATATACCAGAGTTCACTCATTCAAAGTGGGTGACATTTCCCCAAATGTCTGATTATCATTGTGCTCTAAATTGGCATTGTAATAATCAGATGTTACTATTTTCTGTCCTAATATATTATCTCTGGATGGAAAGAGAATCTGTTAGTAATAAATCTGACCAAGATTTAGCCATTTTTATGGTAATAACCAGAGATGTGGGGATGTGTACATACACACTACACAATTAATACACATTTTTTCCTGGGTGGGTACCAGAAAAAAAGTAAGCTTACCAATGAAAGACATATATACTTGAACTTTAGAAAAACTAAGAATTACAGTGTAGTAAATTCACATCAGTATTTTAAACTTTCAAATTTTTACTAGAATTCTAAGCAGCCTTATATTCCTTACCAAAAAACCAAGATCTTCAAATTAGTAACCAAATTAAATCAAATTAAATAAAAAATCATCTTGTTTTCATTAAACCTTTTCATATGGGGTTATGACAAGATGTTTTCACTTTGTTGATAAAAAAACATTGTGAGTCAAGAAGCATTTGTACATTTATTGAGAGTCTAGCACATTTCTAAGGAAAGTTCTCAAGCTGCTAAGATGCACTTGGCTGGTCTGTTAAAATGCCAAGAGCCTAAGGATGTTTCAGATAAGCCCTTTAATCTCCAACTCCTGTGACAGAGACAGAGAGACGGGAGCTCTTTATTTCCATGAAAACGTTTCCTGGGGAATTTCACTATCCCACAACACAAAAGGAGAGACACCATTTTTTTCTCTGGAAGTGTTTGAAACTCGGATGTTCTTAATTTTTCCTCCACTGTGATTTGCATTGCAAGAACGACTGGAGCATATTGCACTGCCAGAGTTGTCACACATGTGAGTCGCAAAGTACACTTTATTAGTAACTTCAACAAAAAATTAAAACCAATAGGCAATATTTTCAGAAAGGATTATCGACTTCAGTCTTCTGCAGGAGAGAGAGGAACATCAGCGAGTGTTTTATTCTCCCTAATTCTATCCTTCCCCCCACACCCCATTTCTGCCTCTCAATCTCTCCTTTCCCCCACATTGCTCTACGCCCCCTTCTAGGCTACTTTGATGCACACGCTCTTGCCATGGACTTCATGAGCATCGGGTTCCGAGAGTGCCTAACGGAAGTGGCAAGGTACCTGAGCTCCGTGGAGGGCCTGGACTCCTCGGATCCACTGCGGGTGCGACTGGTCTCTCATCTCAGCACTTGTGCCTCCCAGCGCGAGGCGGCGGCTATGACATCCTCCATGGCGCACCACCACCATCCCCTCCACCCGCATCACTGGGCCGCGGCCTTCCACCATCTGCCCGCAGCCCTGCTCCAACCCAGTGGACTCCACACCTCCGAGTCGACCCCTTGTCGCCTCTCCACAACTTCAGAAGTGCCTCCTGCCCACGGCTCTGCGCTCCTCACGGCCACGTTTGCCCACGCAGATTCTGCCCTCCGAATGCCAGCCACGGGCAGTGTTGCCCCTTGTGTGCCACCTCTTTCCACCTCTCTCTTGTCCCTCTCTGCCACCGTGCATGCCGCAGCCGCAGCAGCCACCGCAGCCGCACACAGCTTCCCTCTGTCCTTCGCGGGGGCTTTCCCCATGCTCCCCCCAAACGCAGCTGCGGCAGTGGCAGCCGCAACGGCCATCAGCCCACCCCTGTCGGTATCAGCCACGTCCAGTCCTCAGCAGACGAGCAGTGGAACAAACAGTAAACCTTACCGACCCTGGGGGACAGAAGTTGGAGCTTTTTAAACTCTCCTTGAACTTCTTGCAATAGCAACTGAATGTCCTTCATTTCAGAGTCAGCTTACAACCTCTGCACCCTGAAGGTAGCCATGCCAAGACCTACAGATCCGCACAGGACAATAAAGCTATTTGAGACACAAACCTCATGAGTGGAAATGTGGTATTATCTTTTCTTGTTTTGTTTTGTTTTCTGTTTGTTTGTTTAAGGCAGCTTGGTAACTGACATCAGCAACTTTTGAACACTTTGTCCATTTAGAAGTTTCCTGGAAAATATATGTGGACTGTACCATCCAGCAGTACATCAGTATGCCTGGATGGGGGAAGGAAAATGCCCTGACTGAATTCTCTTAAAACCAGAAGGGGGGGAAACTCGTGTTTCATAAGTGCCTGAGCTAGGGAAGATTTCTTCTGAACATGTAACAATTGCACAAGACTATGGCGGAAGGGAGGTTAAGGAAGGCAAAGTATAGAAGTCTTGCTATAGGCTGCAGACATTTTCATACAATGCCAGAGAAAAGTACTGGGTTGAAAGCAACAGGTTTTATTGGTCAAAAGGATTGCTGAAAAATAATTTCCGAGTTGAAAGAGGTACCTTTATCTTAGTTTGCTTCCTTTGTACAGACTTGCCAAGTGGTGACATTTAGCAATGCATTGGTATAAGCAATTATTCCGTCAGTGCTCAGATTAACAAGCATTTCTGCTCTGCCTGCAAGCCCCCAGGCACTCTTTCTTGGGATGGCTCAGAATATGGTGCTTCTTTATTGAAAGCTTACATTTATATAGTGCACCTAAGAGCTGTTGCCTACCGTGTGCCCACCAGAGGCTATTTGATCCACGCCAACTTGAAAACTCTCTGTTTCATATGAGTTTGGGTTAATTTATTCACTTTCATTTGGACTACTTTTGTATATTTATCCTTTTCATTTTCTCCTGATAACATTCAGCATCTATTCTTGTCACCTTTGGGGGGACATTGCATTTTTGCAGGTAACAAGACAGGAGAGAGCATTGGGAAGAGAAAAGCCACGATTTGTAAAGGTTCTTTGTCAAGGTGATGCTTGCATTTGATCCCAAAGCAAGATGAATGTATGCAGTGGGCTGTACATAAATTATTTTGGTCCATGCCTAGACTAGTGCTACGTATGGTGTTGTGGTTTTTTTTTTTAATTTTTTGACAAAATAATCTCTTAATACATTGAAATCAAGCACATAAGATTTTATGTTTGAAAGATAAAAGACACAGCATGTATTATGCACTTCATTTCTCTGCTGTGTGGAGAAAGCAATAAACATTATGAGAATGTTAAACATTATGCAAAATTATACTTTTAAATATTTGTTTTAAAATTACTGTACTTAGTCCTTTTTACATTACTTTGTAACCTTTTTCTATGCAAGACTCTTTACAAATATCACTAATTAAATGAAGTCCTTTTTGACTATTTTCATGTGGATGGATTGCTTTGCAGAATGGAAAGTTGATGTGAATTTCAAGCGAGGCCTTCCTTTACCAACAGTTTCAGTTATGGCTTTTCTTTCTCTCTTTCATAATCATATAATTAAGAGCTGACTTGAAAATAACATTTATCTGATCGTATAAATCATAAGCATAGCCAGGTAAGACATTTGGAGGCAAGAAGTGAGCAGTTTCCTTTGCCTTTTATTCTTTTGTTTTGTTTTGGCCGGGGCCAGGTTTGAACCTGCCACCTCTGGTATATGGGGCTGGTACCTCTGCTCCTTGAGCTACAGGCACGTCCCCTTTGCCTTTTATTTTCAAGAACCATGGTCCAAATACAAGACTTCCACATGAGAGTAAATACCAAATACCAGATAATAAGCTAGAATGTCTCCTACATTTTTGTAACTCAAAAAAACATTTGTAGACTTTTAAAACATCACATATACAGGACAGTCATACACAGAGGGTGCTAAAACAGGTACATACATTTTAAGAAAGAAAAAAATTATTATAATTTATTAAATACTCAATTTATACTGATAACATTTGTTATCGTGTATGTTATGTCTTGTATTTCTTTTAAATTGCAGAAATCAAATGTGACTTGAGTATTATAACTTTAATACAGTTTTTTGCCGTCCTTAAAATACATATACATTTTTTTGGCACTCTCTTTATTTGCATCCTGGTGGTAAATCCTCTATACCTCAATGAAGATTTCTTTTGTTGCTATGGAAATTTTGTGGGCATTTCTCTCTCTTCAGTTAAACCTAAAATAAGCCATTATAGTTCCTGATGCTATGGGGCCAAACAGCATGATAAGAATGAAAAAGAATATTTTCATTATGCTTCTCAGCTTTGTCAAAGGAAAAAATAGGAAGACTTTTATATTGTTTTAGTTTTGAAAAATCAAGCATATAGTTTACCTAATTTCTCCTCTCTGTAAGTAAGTAAAAAAAAAAAAAAAATGTGTAAAAACAAATGACCTTATTGCTCTTGTCTCTAAACCCTGTGGTTCTCTCTTCAGATAGCTTTCATGGAATTATGCAGCAAATAAGAAAATTGATTTAGTAGTACATTCAGTGCCTATTGTAGTATTTGTGGTCAGAAGGCTTCTTTTTTTAAATGTAAGCTTTTAAAGATCACAATTTTTTTTAATTTGGTTTAAGTATTTTCAGATAAATGCCCTTCTTCCCTCCATCCTTTTATCTTCCTTCTTTTTTTTTTTTCCAGCTTTTTTCTTCCCAGTTATATATGGGCAATTATTTTTCAGTTCAACTGAGTAAAGTATTTGCAAACCAACTTGCCACATAGCTGATAGGAAGTGTAAAAGTAATCATTGTCGGTAGTTTCAGTCATTTCTGCTTAATTGGTCTGTGCAGTGTTCCACATCCTCAGCTTTTGACATCACATTTCACTATATTAAATTAACCACTAAGTTTGTCAGCTGTGATCCAAGTGTTCTCTGAAGGTGACATTACACCTATAGCTGTAGTAATTTTTATGTTGTTATCAAAATACTAAAGGGGGCCTTTATAATTGTAGGGAAAAAGAACTTTGAGGGTTTGATTTATTGGTGGTTTTTTATTTATGTAAGAGTTACTCCTAAAATTAACTCAAAGGTTTTTTAGTAAGATAAAAGGGAAAAGGGAATTTTTTTAGAAATTTGGGTTTCCCCAACTGTTAAAAGATATGTATATGCATAAACAGAACACAGTTTTATATTTCACATCAGTGAGCCAGAAAGAAGGTATTTATTGAATAACTACAGTGTGCCCAGCACTGTACTATACATATCAGCTTTTAAATGTTATATGGAAAGTTCAGGAAAGTCCAGTCCTGCAGACTGACAGTGATAGGTATGGCTGTCTACACAGGGACCCTCAAAAGAAAGGGGAAGTGAAGAAAGGGCTTTCTGGGAGCTGGTGGGGAAGGGGAGTTTCTTCCTCTTCTTCTTAGGCCTCTTGCTATTACAAATATAATGTTTCTTGTCATATCTGATGGACTTTTAAAGTAATATTGAGGCTCAGTGCCTGTGGCTCAAGTGGCTAAGGCGCCAGCCACGTACACCCAAGGTGGCAGGTTCGAATCCAGCCCGGGCCTGCCAAACAACAATGATGGCTACAACCAAAAAATAGCCAGGTGTTGTGGCAGGCGCCTGTGGTCCCAGCTACTCCAGAGGCTGAGGCAGGAGACTCACTTGAGCCCAGGAGTTGGAGGTTGCTGTGAGCTGTGTTGCTACCGCACTCAACCCAGGGGGACAGCTTGAGGTTCCTGTCTCAAAATAATAATAATAATAATGAGATATAAAGATGTTCAGATGTTAACTAGATTGATGGTTCTCATATCCACTGTGCACATGTATTATCAAACTTAATGAAAACTTTGGATTATCTTTTCTTCTGTATTCAAATCTTTCCTTTTGCCAATCACTTAATTATCACAAAGAATAATTACTCCAGGTAACATCATCGCAATACAGTATAATTTTCTAATTCCTTATTCCTATGAGTGAAAAACTCCATCAGTTACGAGATACATTACTAATTGAAGATCAGTTTTTAAGGAAAAAGAACCATAACTTTTTAAGCAAAAAGAACAACATAACTTTCCACAGTAATCATAAAATACTGCTTAATTACCAGAAAAAATTAAAAAATGCATCTTGGATTTGAGGCAATACAATATTAGACTCAAATGCAATTTTAGAAACTCATGGCTAGAGGTGTATGCAGATCAAAATGTGGCTGAATTAGCTGACTTTAAAAATGTCTCATTAGGACACAGTCTTAGTCAAATCAAAGAATCTTTATTGACTTTGTAAGCCTAATGATCTAAAGATAGATGTATTTCTATCTACTTTTCCTCTTTGTATTGCCCAGTGGGACAACTAGTAGTTCTGCTGCATTTTACTGAAGAATGAAGCTTGACTTCCCCTTACAATTCTTTTAAGATCTGAGCAATGACCGAGGTTGTGAAGATTTCAGTAAGGCAAAAAAGCTTTACAGCAAACAAGACATCAGAAATTGTGAGTATACCTCATATTCTTTGGATGGATAAGTCTTTGAATTTGGATGGAAGGTCTTAAAGAGAAGAAAAGCCCCTAAGCTTACACAGGCAGTCTCGTGTGAGCACCCAGAGGCACATGGGAATGTTTCTCCAGGCACCAGGTGGTGCTTTTTTCCCATGGCTCCCTCACTTCTAAGTTCAAAGAAAAGGAAAGGAGTGGCATTGGTCAGGGAATTGGGTCCTCTGCTATAATTGTCAGAACCACCATCCGCTGTAAGACACAGGTCTAAAAAAGAAAATGAAATATATACTAAACTGCTAACACTGTTCTGTTGATCTCTGTGCTAAGTAAGCCTCATGCTAAGTGTGTGAAATGTTTCCTCATTGAAGCCTCATAATTGTCTTATACAGTAGATGATATTATTATGCTTAATTGCCTGGGTGAATAAGTGGTTAATTGTCCAAGGCTATTCATGGCAGGTTGAGCTATGACTCAACCCAGGCCTGTCTGATACTTAAATTAGTACTTTTGACCTTTAGGCTGTGGGTTTTGACGCTGCTTTTTTTGGTCTCAGACTCATGCAGACTCTCCCAGGATTTCAACCTGCCTAGCAGCACTTTGGACTAATAAGAAGGGTAAATCTGTCTGTGGTATTAATAAAGCCACCTCCATTCCACCCTTTTTTTATATATGAAAGGATGAAAAAAGGAACAACCCTGTGTTATTGTACATTGCAATATAACAGGGACATTATGTTAGTAGTTCTCTAGTTTTAAGTTGTTAACTTTCGATCAGTTTACAACTACTTTATCTTAATCAACGAACTTACCCTATGTAAAGAATTCCATAACTTCACTCAGTGCAGGTGATGAAGGTGAGGCAAAATGGTCAAGTGTTAAGACAAGGTGCCCAGTAAATAAAATTTGAAAAAAAAATCCTCATTTTTCCATTGGATATAAAAGATAAAGAGGTATTTATTCTGGGGGGTGTGTGTGTGTGTTTAGGGAGAATGCTGAATTATTCAGAATGTTCATATACTCCAGGGCCATCATGCCATAAAACAACATTCTTCATTTGGCCTGTAAAGATGTGCTCAGTAGTAATCCATTAATTTGAATAATTCTCATCTGCAGGAAGGGCTTTTTAAATACCCTAACCTCTTTGGCCTATAGTTAAGAATGTCTCTGATAGCCTTTAACAGTGAACATACATATAATTTTTCAACAATCTCAGGCTAGAGATACTCTTAGCCTTCTACAAGTATCCAGTTTCCTTGACTTCTGTTTCTTTCTGTTAGTCTGTGGGAATGAAGAGATTCATGCATATGAAATGTTACCTGCATGGAAGAGAATGCATTATAAGCCTTTTTAAGGGATAGAAATATGTTGAATAACTTCGGCACTTTAAAGTTTTTTCGCATCAAGTTTGCATTGTAATAGTTCTGTGTTTTCGTTACAATAAAAATAAAGTCACGTTTTTTCATGGGGAAGAAAAAGCATTTTGCAAAGAATGGCTATGAGTCATAATGTATGACTTATGACTTGAATAAGTGCAATGATAAATTATAAACCCCCCAAACAAATGAGTATCTTAATTGAGTTAACCCCTCTTTCCTGATTATACGCTATCATGCTGAATACTATTTACCATACTGTAAAACTCTGCTTCCTAGATCTTTCAGCACTTCTTTTTTAACCTTTTTCCTTAATTACAGAGAACCTGAAGACTTTTTTTTCACCAAAACAATACGACCGGAGCTTTGTATGCTCTGTTTGTGTAGACTTTCTCCTGAGCCAGCAGTGGCTGGCTTTTTTCCTTGTCCTAGCTAGTCTGTCCCAGCACAGCTGCATTAAATCAGCCTCTTTGGGGATCTGGCAAGATGATAGAGATGTGTTTGCAGTCGGGGGGCCAAACACAGAGGCACACAGACCATATTTTACTCCTCATAACGCATTTCTCTGTCACAGGCACAAGCCACTCTTAAATGGGAACTAAGCCAGTCACTTTTGTCTCACAGCAGCCAGTATTAGATTTGTTTTATTATTTTGACAACTTTCTAACAAAAAAGAGACAAACTTAAAACAGAACAAATGGTCAAATGTGGTAGCTTCACCAAAACCAGTGTGAAAGTTGAGCCTGGTGGCACATGCCAATAATCCCAACCACTCATGAAGGTGAAACCGAGGGATCTCTTAAATGCGAGCTGCAGTGCCCCTGTGAATTACCACTGCACTCCAGCCTGGGCAACACAGTGAGACTCTGTCTCTAAAAAAATGAAGACAAACAAAAACCACGTGCAGCCTGCTGACTATCAGATTGGAGATATGGCAAGGCTCAGTGGACAAGCATTGCCTACAGTGACACATATCCTTTACTGCTACAGTAGGGAGGCTGGGGGGGCGGGCAATTGAGCCCATTGGAAAGATCTTCATGAGTCCAGCACTGCTGAAGCATGAAGCGAACTTAAGGCTTATGTGCTGTACCAAGAGAACAGAAAAATATCAAGACCTTCCTGACCATGACTACCATGGGAATGGGTCTCAGTACTCAACCCATGAATTATCTGGCCACACTGACTGGTTCTCACACCAGAGCTACTTCTTTGATGTGATCCTCAAATCCCAAAGATTCCCAAAAGCAGAGCCACAGACAAAACAACACAGGAACAATAATTCAATATACATGTATTTGGCCACTTCCCCAAACACCAAGATCCAGCAGACAGCTGCTTTACTCTTGAGTATCTGAATCTTGAGACAAAAGAAGAAACAAAACTCACAAATTGTTTGTCTTCAGGATATGACATAGTGAGAGCAGTGGTGGAAGTTATTTGTCTCATGGTTATTTTTAAATGTATAGCTTACGATTATAATTCTGTATGTGTATTCTCTCCTGATACGGTAAAGAAATAATAAGGAGAGTGTTGGCTTAATGAGAGTGTATCATCACTGACGGTAAAGAAATAATAATGAGAGTGTTGGCTTAATGAGAGTGTATCATCACTGAAGTATCTAGGATAATGTATGTTTTATTACATAAATCAAGTCTGTTAAATAGTTTTATTTAAGATGTGGGAGCTTATTAAAATTCTTGGTACCTTAGCCAGACGTTATGGAGAGCACCTGTATTCCCAGCTACTCTGGAGGCTGAGACAAGGGGATTGCTTGAGTCTAAGAGTTTGAGGTTGTCGTAAGCTAGGACTCCATGATACTACCCAGGGCACAGAGTGAGAGACTCTTTCCCAAAAAAAAAAAAAAAAAAAAAAAAATCTTTGTTCTTCTTCAACAGGCCACTTATTTATAGTTCCAGTGACTTTATTTCTATTCAATATTTGTAAGTTATTTTTTAAAATCTCAGCTCTTTAAAGAGCATAATGAACAGTACAATGACTAGGACAGGTTCTGAAAACAGATAAGTCTTTTTTTTTTCCTTAAAAATAGATTTTTTTTTTATTAAATGATAGCTGTGTACATTAATGCAAACATGGGGTACAGTGTAGTGTTTTCATATACAATTTGAAATATTTTCATCAAACTGTTTAACATAGACTTTGTGTCATTTACTTAGTTATTGTGTTAAAACATTTATACTCTAGTTCTAGAAAAATTCACTTGTACCCTTGTTAGACAGACAATATAGGTGATCTTTCCAGTCACCCTCCCTCCACCCATCCGCCCTTCTCCCCTCTCCTCCC